>JAPEVF010000021.1:48166-190905 GCA_029747585.1 Pleurotus djamor | reverse complement strand
TTCCTTTGACGCCGTCCACTATTCATCTAAGTATTCAAACTTTAGGTGAGCGATGCAACACTCTGGCTTATGTCCACATTTCGAACGCTTGTTGATCAGCAGTCTCAACTGTCCACAGCGCTTGCCTGAATATAGCATCGATGACTCCGCGGCGACGAACATCAGATTGGAAAAGCTGGAATATTACGACTGTGAAAGCAGAGCTGTTGCGCCCAAGTCGCGCCAGTAAATTTGCAAATTTGTGTTCTGCGTTCAAACCGGGGGACTTTGCTTCGCATCGGCAAATATGAGCTTGGTAAAGCATAAGGGAAAGCTGGTACGCTTCATAGCAGTGGCTGCCCTGATCCCCCCGCCTCGTTGGACTCACAGGTGTTCGTCTCTCAAAGGGTTCCGAGGATGCACGCAAGTCATAAAGAATTCCGGAGAAAGCGGAGCCAATGTTTCCCCACATTGGGCAATGCAACGAGTCAAGTATCCTCCGACCGAGTGATTTCTTGTACAGTCCCTACCTGAAAGCAACCGCTTCTACAGGATGGTAATTATTCAGTTACTGACGAGTCAGAAATGTACAAATAGAATTGACTCTGATATCCAAAGTTGGACATGCTGCACGTTCGAAGTCGCCCAAGCTCGTCGTAAAAACACGAGATCTTTCTCATTCTTTTTCCCCTTCTCCCCTCAGTCTCGACTCCTGAACGGATTTATCTGCCGATATAAACGAGGACAGTTCCCACGCGGCCGTATATGGAATGTTTGAACATGGGGGGACCTTCCTCAAACTTCCTCTCTTACTGGCACCTTCCCCCGTTCTGTAAAGTTGTCATCTTTACCTCGTCCCTCTGTGGTATGCTTAGCACACGGAACAACAGCGCTAGCCAGGAAATGAGCAACACGACATTACCCCCTGCCCTCGTACCTCTTGCACAAGAAATCGACGCGAAAACCGACGCGTCTTTTGCACAGATGTGGCGCATGAGAGAAGAACGAAATCGAGTGTGCTGTGCGACTAGAAACCTTCCAGCCGAGCTCTTATCGATGACATTCGCGTTATTGATGTGGGACGAGTCTGACATTCTTCATTTTGACGAATTTTCGATGCGTTGCTTCGCCGATGATGGTGAACCTACGTGGTTGGTCGTTACTCACGTTTGTCGGCAGTGGAGGTTGGCAGCGCTATCTGACCCTTCCCTGTGGAGCGACCTTACCTGTGTCAAAGGGAAGTGGCTCGAGCGTTTCATCGCCCTATCCAAGGCCTCCCCGTTGACGTTTAAGTATGATGGAACGCCTTCCGACTCACTGAAAGAATCCTTTCTCGATCTACCGGAACGGCTCGGTGAAGTGTACATCACCGAGTGCACCGATAAAATACTGGGACGATTGAACAAGCCGACGCCTTTCCTCACTTCTCTGTCTCTCAGAGGAGTGCTTCACTGGTTCCAGCACGACTATGTATCAATACCGGACGACTTCCTTGCCGGGAGCGCTCCAATGCTGCGGACATTTTATTTGAGTCACTGCAAAATTCCTTTGAGGCCGAGCTGGCTGTGTAACGTGAACACGCTCATGCTCAATGGCCGTTGGGAGATTCTATCCGCCTCGGGTCAGCGGGCGCAGCTCACAACCGCCTCCTTTTTGGATTTTATCAAACCTCTGCAAGAGCTAGCTGTACTCCATGTCGACCTACATCACGAATGCGCGGACCATACCTACACTGGCCCGATCATACACTTCGCGCATCTAGAATTTCTCGATCTGGACCTTGTCGAAGGCTTGCTGTCGTCAGTCGAGCTGCTGAAGCACATTAAAACACCATCACTCGTCGACATGGAAGTCGCGTGGCCACTGGATATGATTGACTTCATGGACACTGCCGCCGCCGTCAATGACTCATCGGATGCTATGGCACTCATCCACCAATTCTTCACCAAAAACACAGGATTACCGCTCACCAAACTTGAGTGGATGATTAGCCAAGTCGGCAGCAACATCACTCTTTCCTCCTCGAATCCCGCACGCTCTCTAACTCTCTACAATGTCGTCACTTCTGCGGAGAATATTCCATTTGTGAACCTTGAAAGCATCAAAACCGTCGTGATCGCTTGCTCCGAGGTTTTGATGATACTCGACGCGTCGCCACTCAAGCCATGGCCTATGTCAGATCGAGTGAAGATACCAGTGTAAGGGGACACTCAATTCCAACCCCTAGCCCCTCTGTTTCCACCTCCTTACAGGTCTCTCCGCCCACCATCGCTGTCACGAACCCCGGTCGAATCCCGAATCCCGGTACGAATGCCGTTCGCACCACGCGCGCCCCCATCACCATCCTTCGTCGCCCAACCCCACTTCCATAAGTGACCGTATCAATCTTCTGAGTGTTGCAGGAGGTAGTATACACCTATACTATTATCCTCCTGCAAGGGTTCTCCTTAATCTACAACGCCCCAAGAGATATGCTCATCACAAGTTGCCAACCTCGAACCCCGGTCGAACCTTGCCACCCTTCGGACTTGTACATTTGTATATTTGTACACATGTCGAATCCCGGACGAATCCCGAACCCCCCACTGTATTCGTCATTTCGGGATTCGCCAATCCCTCACTCCTTTCCTTTTCTCTCTCTTCTCCCTCTCTCACTTTCCTTTTCTTCTTTCGTTCGTTACAAGTCNAATCCCGTACGAACGCCGTTCACTCGGGATTCGGTGCTATTGTGCGCTCTACAGCATTGCTGTAGAACACATGTTACTTTACATCTTACTTATAATTATTAGGTACTGTCCATAGTTAGTATATAGAGCCGCCCTAGGTGGGTGGGAATCCTTAGCCTTTTCTCTTCGGATTCCCTCCACCTAGGTGAGTAGGTACTTAGCTATTCCTAGCTATGACTAATATACCTTCGGATTCCCTCCACCTAGGAGTTCCCCTGAGCCCCTCTCGGAGTTGCCCTTACAACCAGCTACTGCACTTGAGTCGAAGATCAAGTGCATACCCACGTTGAAGCGATGGCTGAAGAGTCGTCCTGCGATACGGGAGTTGAAGATCGTTGGACTAGAGAGCCTCAGTGAAAGTGACGTTCTACCTTTCAAGGAAATCCTCAATGTAGAGTGGGTTCCATCTAATCATTAAGAAGCATGTAGGCATATGTTTTTATGTACCTTCTTGAGTTCAGAGTTGGTTCAGAGGTTGAGAATGAACTTTTGAGATTACTTTCCCTGGGCGCAACCTGAACGCGTCCAGGGCCAACAGCCCAACGCGTCTGTGGCGTGGGAATGCCCTGCACCCGGGATGGGTACGGCATACACACTGCGCTTACTGACTAACCACCATCATGCCTCACACAACCAAGTCAGTATGACTTACTTCTTACGATTTAACTTCACTAATGAGGCGAAATTTGACTCATCAGGAAGGGTATGAAGAAACAAGCCTTGATACCTTTTGCCAACGACTTCGATGCGAAGATCGCGGCGTCTTTTGTCCAGATGCGACATTGGTGCGAAGAGAGAAACCGAGCGTGTAGCGCGACTAAGGACCTCCCTGCGGAGGTACTATCGATGATATTCGGTCAGTCAGCGGACAGTCAAGGGACGCGATCCACCGGCTTAGATGACCTTCATACCTATCGAGCGATGGACGCCGGGAGACCTCAGTGGCTGGAGGTTATCTACGTCTGCAGGAAATGGAGGATGGCGGACAGTATTTTCTCTGGCGCACTTCAACATCACGTAGGTCACTCAGCCGTTGATATAAGCACTAACTTTGACGGTGTACTATAACTACAGAACGACGAACCAATTGAAGACGTACCTTAAAGCCATATGGCTTCCAGGTGCAACGAGCTCCGAGCTCGACACATTGCTCTCCCACTATCCCCTCAACCCAATGCAAGGTTCACCCTACGCGACCGGCCCCTTGAACATCCTCTCGCCTCAGTTTAAGAGATTGGCATCCTTCCAGGGCGATGCTGTTTTTCAGGCACCTCGGAGGTTCTTCTTGGACCAACGGTCCGGACACCAGAACACTTGGGCTTTCTGTGCGTCATCCACGCCAATCACCGCGAGCGCGATGAACTAACAAACCCCGCAGTAAGCAAACGCTTCAAGGCCACTCCTTTCCTCGGTTCGGTAAGGACATCCCCACACCTAAAGTCCCATTTACATATAACACAATGACAAACTTCCGTTCCTCCTAGTTCCACGCATCCGACATCCCCAACGTCTACCTCGGTGGGGAACTCGGCGACTACTTGATCAACTTTGTCAACAACCTTGATCCAAACGGCGAAGGGAAAGGCATTCATTGGCCCAAGTACACAACACAATCGCGAAGCCTCGTTACGTTCAACGACGACATATTCTTCCCTGTGACGCTCACCCAAGACACTTTTAGATGGGATGCTATCAATTATCTGACGGGTTTGACTCTGGCCAATCCTATTTAAATTTTCCGTGGCTTTCTCAATCGAGAACTTGTACAAAGAATGCATTATTCGTCCACTTGGGACCCAGTAGAGTATACTATCGAATTTTTAAGAGTTGGTGCGCTTTGATGGCTTATCGAGGACCAATCTACGAACGGGCTTTCAGTCCGTATCCCAGGCTCAGCCCTTTCTTCACACTTTCCACAAAAACTCCTGAGTAAATCAACCCTTCTGTGGTCCCTTCCTGGATACCATGGCGCACCACGTCCCCTTGGTCCTCGGGGGAGTCATTGGGATCAACGAGGGGAAGCTTTTGGCACAAGTCAGCATCTGCTTGAATTCACAACAATTCATGGGAGGTAGACAAACCTTTAGCACGCCGAAGTGGAACTCGCCCTTCCCAGAATCGCCTGGTGCAACGCTGAGATTGGGGACAGTCTTGGTGACAGGCTTAAGTATCGCGCCATCCTTTGAGTAGTAAACCTTGAGTGAAAGTTTATCCCAGTCAACGACAACGGCGAAATTGTGCCAATTCCTCGGAGTGAACGGTGCGGTGAATAAAACATTTAAGGCGTGGTCAAGAACCTTGAATGACCGTGCGTTTGGTGCTGGGAGAGGGCCCGTTGGGTTTGTGAGCGGAGAACCTAGTGAACGAGCAAAGGTCAGAATCATGAGGACACCTCCGTGTTGAAGGGTACTGGATCCGGCACTCACCAAGTTGTATTCCGAATACATGACTTCCATCACTCGGCTCAATGAATACAACCTGATACTCATGGTCATAATTCAGCGGGTTCTCCTCATCCAACAAAATAGAAAAATGAAACGCCGTAACACCCTGCTCGATTACCGGCGTCAACGCAGCAGGTCCGCCTCCCTCAACGGGCTGAGCGAGTAGCTCTGTCCGCCTGAAACCGAACTGAGGGTTATTCCCTCCAGGGTAGAAGACGGACGTGTTGTCGATTTTGACGGAAATGGGCTGCTCGGCGGGTTTGGTGAATATGGGCAAGAAGGGAATAGGTGATTCGTTCCATAGCGGAGTCGGACGCTTGGAACGGCCTAACAAAGATGTATACTGTCACGGATGTGAATATCGTTGTGCATAGGAATACCGACTAGGAATTGGACGAAGCACTTACATGAGTGGCATCTTCTGTCCCCTTAACCACTCTATAACGTCGCCATCGTTATCAGCACCCGGACCAACTCAAGAAACCAGGGCAAAGAACATAGTAACTCACGTCAAAAACGGGCCCGCCGATGAATCCAAGTCGCTTTCAACGAACCCAAATGGAACACGACCATCGTACAAAACCGGGGTAGCAGCAACCACATTCAAGAGCAGAAACGCGGCTAGCACTGAGAAATGCATAGCGGGTTAGAATTTTCGTAGACCAGGAGGCGCGTCCATACATTCGCGTTCGTAGTATAAATATGAATTCTCTACTATGGGTGTTCAGCGGAATAGCCTCGGGAAGGGGTAAATGTCGGTCTGATGTGGGTGGGGCTGTCGTATATAAAGTGGGGATGAGCGGTACTACACTTCATGAACGGTAAAAATAAAAGAGACGTACTCGGCGGTATTCGACGTTCTCAGGGCTCATTCAAGGGTTCCGCGGAAGCGTCGAGCCCGCGGAACGCCAATTTGTTTCCGATTCAGGAACGGTGGGAACGTCCCCCAGTTCCTTAAACTTCAACCATCATGAGCACCACCGTGAAGTACGTTCCCCTACCTGTCACCTCAAACTGAAATGCACAACCTAACAGAAATATATGATAGAACCCTCGCGAGCTGCATCTTCTGCAAGATCATCAAAGGTGCGAACTTCGTCGACGGATCCATTGATGCGGGCAATTTCGCGGTATTGATTGGGTGCTGATATTGGCTGATAAATACACCAGGGGATATTCCAAGCTTCAAACTCCTGGAAACAGAGACGACGTAAGTAGTTTCCCTCCTAAGGTATCCACGAAGTCTCACCATGGCTTGCGGTAGCTTTGCCTTCCTCGACATCGGGCCATTGTCCAAAGGACATGCCCTCGTAATCCCTAAATGTCAGTATCCATCCTCATAGATTAACTGTATACATCGCTCATTCATTTCATCTGATCTGAACACCCTGAAGACCATGCGGAGAAACTCCACGAACTCCCCGACGAATACATCACCGACACACTCCCCCTCGCCAAGAAAATCGCTGCTGCTTTAGGTTCGGAGAATTACAACATCTTGCAGGTATGCACTTTCAGTCCATCCGCCGCCGACTGAAACCCATGAGAACTGGTATGACCGTAACCTTTGCTTAGAATAACGGGAAATTAGCACACCAGGTTCGTATCCCCATCATCAGCTTCCGTGAGCACGGCACCTGAATTCCGATGTGATATGCCGCTAGGAAGTCCCCCACGTCCACTTCCACGTCATCCCCAAACCATCAGCGGAGGAAGGGTTGGTTATCGGATGGCCTGCCACCCAGCCCCCGAAAGAGGAGCTCCAAGCCCTGCTCGAGGAAATCAAAGGAAAGCTATAGAGTAATAAATACCAACATCACACAATTCCACCTCCCATAACTCAACAAGATACATTAATCCATTAATCTTCCTTCTTCTCAGCCACATATTGCGACTGTCTGATCTTTCTCCCGGAGGTTGTCCACCAAACACCCAATGAGGTCACTGCACAGAGAAGTCCGACGGCAATGTATGCCGCCACCTGGGCCTCAAAGAGTTGCTTGATTGGCCCTAGTCTGGTAGAATACGCTTTAGGCGGCGGGGGCGGACGTACGAAGGGCGTTGTCAGAACGACCCGTGAGAGTCCACAAAAAGCAATGAGGAAAGGGTGTGGCAGAAGTTGAGTTGGGTTGGGCGCGAAAGGGTAAGGTTTCGAGGTGGATTTAGACTCGTCATTGAGAGCGTCAAAGCGAGCGCGGAAGTAGGCACGGATGAAGGAAAGGGCGTAGCCTATGCGTGCTAACAGGCTGATTATGTTGGCGTAGATGAACGCCGCGTCGCCAAATCCCAAGTGGACATACAAGACGTATGACGAGGCAAGGTAAACGACGGAGAAGATGAGCATGAAGCTATTGCGAAAGGGATCAGAGACAAGACCCTGGTCGAAGCTGATCAGGGAAAGACACGTACAAACTCTGCCGGGCCAGATCCCACTTCCCGGAGGTGACTGCAACGAAGGCCTCAAGCGCACCGTTGACACTCAAGACTGGGAGATACCAAATCCATACGCCTAGCAACTCCGCTGCGTTCGTGGTACGCAGAAATGCCGGTGGGAGGAGGATAGGCAGGACGTATGGGAGGTACAACGGCGCGAAGGTCACGAGAATCAGGGAGAGGGACAGTTGCGTGTTTATTAGATGTACGAGAGACGTGTGAGCTCGGACAAGCGACGACAGTCCTTGGGTTGAGAGTGTCCTTGCGAAAAATAGACGAAGGGTCTCCTCGATTGGTTGAAAGAGCAGACGCGCAACGAGAGAGCCTGGAAATGATTTAATGAGATTATCTCATTGCTCTGCAAGCAAGACGTACCATAGTTGGCTGCGATGGCATATCCACCTTGTCCGTCTAGAGGACTAAAGTAGGACAGAACGAGCTTGTCGCCCTCTGTAAGGACATGCTTAAGGATGGATTGCGCATTGATGGTCAAAGCGAGAGTAAGCGTCCCCTTGTTGAACCAGTAATGGGGTTTCCCTCTGGAAAGGACACATATGAGCACGACACGAATTTCTCTGAGGAGCCAAACTTACGGAGCGCTGATCTCCCTAAACTTGACTGTCTCCCTCTGACTCCAGAACGCCGACACGAAAGCCGCTAGGATGGTAGCACCATATGCCAGTTGACCCAAAGCAAACGCCAGCAACGCAAATTCGCCATCGCTCGCGACTTCAGCAGGTTTTCCCCCAAACAAACCTACAGCCAAGCGAAGATACTGAGGGTAGTTCGCCGACAGATACAGGACCACAAAAGTCACAATCGACTTTACAGTGACTCCCAGTCCCTCAGCACGGACTCGCGCCGACGTTCTGAGGGTGGTGATTGCTCTACATGGCTTGATAGATTCGGAAATAAGTTGGACTTGGAATAAAGAAAGACTCACAGACAGTACATTGGCTCGGACGCCAGCTCCAGCAGTCCCGCGACAGCGTACAAGGCGACTGCCTCGGTGAAGTGAGGCTGAGATGTCGCCTCCGGTGACGCCAAACGTAGCATATATGTGCCATAAGACAAGAGTGTGAGGGGGATTCCCAGCACGATGGGGAGGTACGTCAAGTTCGCCAGCGATTGAGGGTGCCCTCCCGTTTCCCCAGCTCTTTTCCCGGCTTTTTCTTCGGTATTTGTGCTGCCTCCGCCTCCACCTCGAAGGCAGACTTCCCTCACACCTTCTCTCGCCAGAAACACGACACCACCAAGAAGAACATCGAATTGGACGGTCGCGATTCCGAAGGCCCGGGGAGTTGTTGTTCGAAGTAAGAGTTGGTTCAATGAAAAGGTGATGATGCGTGTAAGGAAATGAAGCGAGATTAAGGATAGGGAATGTGCAAGGAGAGGATTTGACGACGAGCCAGGCATTGGTTTGGGACACGAAGGCCACTGGTCGTGGTGGTCTTGACCAAGGATAGAATGGTGGAGTATATGTACTTTGGGTGACACAGACAAACAAGGCTTTATAGTGTAGTGGTTATCACACTGGATTTTGAAGATCCTCGTCTTCCAGTAACCCAGGTTCGAGCCCTGGTAAGGCCTGTTGGTATTCTGAGGTCCCCTTTTAGACTGCGACTGCCTGATATTTTACATGTTCGTACTCTACAGTAGTCCATCCAATGCATGAATCATAATCGTTACGATCCTCCTTTCAGCCACTTGACATTAACAATCTTGTGCAAAGGTTGGATATCTCTGTCACTGAGACTCTCGACTCCAACGATCTTCAACTTGCGCACACCAAGTCGACTCTTCAACCAGCGTTTCAGAGCTGGGAGACCCCGATGCTTCGGTATGAGAGCCGATGCAGTCACCTCAACTCGCTCCAAATACGGCCACGGGTCAAGAACACCCGACACGCTGTCCAGAATCACCAAGAACTCGGGAGAAGCGATGGCGACGGTTTTGATACTTTCAAGGTTACTAAACGGGATGGTATTGTAATTGAATTCAAGGGGCACATTGGCGAGAGTGAGGGTGCGAGGGGGATGTGAGGAAGAAAGAATGACGTCGCTGTCGATATCACCCGCTTTCCATTCGATTTTAGAGGGGGATGAACGCGTAGTCTTGGCGAAGAATTTGTAGATCATCTTTATGGCATCTAACGAATTGTCTTGCAAATTGTCGGTGTTCACATCAGAGTCGTAAGACCACTTCACCGAAAGGGAGTCGAGCAACGGCGTTTCGATGTGATGGAGCAGTCCGATGGACCGTGAAGTGTCATTGCCTAAGCCAATACCGAGGGACCGTAAACGAGGGAAACAGACTTTTGGTCCAGCATACGGGGAGAGGGGACGGTCACGAAGCCTATTGAGATCGACCTTCAGCTCCGTCAACGCTTCCAAAGGTTTGATTAAGTCCAATAGAGACCGAGTAGTAAGCCGTGCGGGTCCACCAGTCGCAGGCTCGATTGCCCATGAACCTCTGAGCGCGAGGTCCTCGACGTTAGCTAGCCAGCTCGGGTTTGATGGAATAGCACCGGAAGTGAGACAAAATGAGCGCAGCCTAGGAGCACTTCCACCGAGAAAACCGTCTGTAATGGTGTAAGCCTCTTCGCCCCAAGAAAACGCATCGAGTGTCAGACGGGTAAGGAAGGGGGTCGCTTTGTTCAGTCGTTCAAGGATCTCGTCCGTGCAGTCGGTGATGTACAGTTTACCAAGCCGTTCAGGTAGGTCGATTAGAGCTTCTGTAACCGCGTCTAAAGACCGTCCGTCAGCGACACAGTGGACGGACAACGGGGAGGCTTTGGCCAGGGTAAGGAAGCGATCCAGCCATTTTCCCTTGACATGGGTCAAGTCGCACCATAGGGAAGGATCCGACAGTGCAGCCATCCTCCACTGCCTACAGACGTAGGTGACAGCCAGCCACTTCATCGCGCCATCGAGTAAGTGACCGAATATCATCGATAGTATCTCCGCAGGGACGTTCCTAGTCGCGCTACACGCTCGGTTTCTCTCTTCGCACCAATGTCGCATCTGGACAAAAGACGCCGCGATCTTCGCATCGAAGTCGTTGGCAAAAGGTACCAAGGCTTGGGGTAGCCTACTCCTGCTCTTGCCTTTCTTCATACCCTTCCTGATGAATCGCATTTCGCGTCATTAGCCATGTTCAGTCATAAGAAGTAAGGCATACTGACTTGGCTGTGTGAGGCATGATGGTGGTTTGTCAGTAAGTACAGTGTGTATGCCGTGCGGCCCGGGTGGTCTGTGCGCAAGGTGTTCCCACGCCACAGTCGCGTTGACCCTGACCGAGGCTTCCTTTCTGTTAGAAAAAATATTATTCGCACTTTGTTCGCACCCCACAAGTACGCGAAAGCTATATATTCAAAATGAAAGCATGCCTAACTATTTGGTACTTGATGAACGAACGGCCTTCACCACACCCACTCTACATCAAGTATCTTTTCCAATGGCTGGACATCCCTTTCACTAAGCCTCTCTAGACCAATGATCTTCAAGTCCCGAATACCCGTCCGAATCTTCAACCATCGCTTCAACGCTGGCAAGCACTTATTCTTCGGTATGAGTGCAAACGCCGGCACCTCTACTCGATCTAAGAATGGCCACGGGGAGGCAAAATCCGACGTGTCGTCGAGCGTCATCAAAGCTTCAGAGGTACTAATCTCAACGGTTCTGATGCTTTCGACGTCTCCAAATGGAATGTTCAGCACAGAAATGAGGACATTGTAGAGAGTTATGGAACAGGGGGGATTGGATTCGGAGGAGGAAAGGATGACGTTACTGCGGACGTCGTTGACAGACCACTCAAGTCTAGAGAGTGATGCGCCTGTATTTTTGGTAAAGAATCGGTGGATCAGGTCCGTGGCATTCAGGGAGGCGTTGGCGACAGCGTCAATCTCCACACTGCTGAAGATGTGGTGGTGAGGCCACACCACTTCGAGGGAGGCGAGTGAAGAAGCCTCAATGTGACTGAGCAGTTCGACTGATGACAAGAAGCCATCTCCGAGGTCCAGGTGGATTGAATGTAAGTGGGCAAAGCGAATTGTCGGGCCAGTGTAGGTGTTATCCACGAGCTCCTGGGGTTGCCGTAGATCGACATGCAGTTTAGCTAGCACTTTCAGCGGCTTGATGAACTCCAAAAAGGAGGAGATGGTCAACTGCTCTTGCTGACCTGGGGTGGATCTGATTCCCCATTTTCCAATGAGCGTGAGGCTCTGCACGTTACACAGCCAACTCGGCCTCAACGGAATCGTACAGGAGCTCATATGAAAAGTGTGCAACCTTGGAGCGCTCCCAGCAAGGAAGTTGTCTGGGATCGGCAAATGATGTTCGTCCCGAAACGAAAACACGCCGCTGAGGGCCAGAGAAGAGAGGAAGGGTGTCGCCTTGTTCAATCGTCCAAGGAGTGTATCAGTGCAGTTGGGGAGGTAGGCTTCACCGAGTCGTTCCGGTCGATCAAGGAAAGGGTCTTTCAGCGCGTCCGAAGGCTTTGCACTATAATGGAACGCCAACGGCGAGGCTTTGGACAGCGTGATAAAACGCTCGAGCCACTTTCCCTTGACACAGGTCAGGTCGCTCCACAGGGAAGGATCAGTTAGTGCCGCTAGCCTCCACTGCCTACAAACGTAGGTAACGGTTAACCATCGGGGTCTACAGCCGTCCGGCAAGCAATATAATGAGTAGTTTTGAAAATCGGGAGAGCGCTCGTTTCGCATCAATAGCGTGAATATCATCGATAAGACCTCTGCTGGGAGTTTCCTGGTCGCGCAGCACACTCGATTTCGTTCTTCTCTCCAGAGTCGCATCTGTATGAAAGCCGCGTCGATTTTCGCGTCGATTTCTTGGGCAAGAGGCACCAATGCGAGAGGTAACGGCGTGTCGCTGTTGCTCATTTCCTGGCTAGTACTTGTGTTCCACGTCGTACGCACATTCCTGAGGAAACAAAAAGAGGTACCCACTTTACAGAATGAGGCATGGTGGTCGTAGGGAAAGTACATACTCGAATTTGCCCCACTCGAAAGAGATCTGCAAGCCGTTCCCACGCCACTAGCGCGTCAATGGCCTTGAGCTTGGACGGCTATGTCAGGGCTGCCTATCGGACATGGTTCTGGGCAATCGAAACCCTGAATGAACGTCAAATACCGCCGGGTACGCCTCTTTTGTTTTTACCGTTCATGAAGTATGGTACCGCTCATCCCCACTTTATATACGACCGCCCCACCCACATCAGACCGACATTTACCCCTTCCCGAGGCTATTCCGCTGAACACCCATAGAGAATTCATATTTATACTACGAACGCGAATGTCTGGACGCGCCTCCTGCTCTACGAAGATTCTAACCCGCTATGCATTTCTCAGTGCTAGCCGCGTTTCTGCTTCTGAATGTGGTTGCTGCTACCCCGGTCTTGTACGATGGTCGTGTTCCATTTGGGTTCGTTGAGAGCGACTTGGATTCATCGGCGGGCCCGTTTTTGACGTGAGTTACTATTTTCTATGCCCTGGTTTCTTGAGTTGGTCCGGGTGCTGATAACGATGACGACGTTATAGAGTGGTTAAGGGGACAGAAGATGCAACTCATGTAAGTGCTTCGTCCAATTCCTAGTCGGTATTCCTACGCACAACGATACTCACATCCGTGAAAGTATACATCTTTGTTAGGCCGTTCCAAGCGTCCGACTCCGCTATGGAACGAATCACCTATTCCCTTCCTGCCCATATTCACCAAACCCGCCGAGCAGCCCATTTCCGTCAAAATCGACAACACGTCCGTCTTCTACCCTGGAGGGAATAACCCTCAGTTCGGTTTCAGGCGGACAGAGCTACTCGCTCAGCCCGTTGAGGGAGGCGGACCTGCTGCGTTGACGCCGGTAATCGAGCAGGGTGTTACGGCGTTTCATTTTTCTATTTTGTTGGATGAGAAGAACCCGTTGAATTATGACCATGAGTATCAGGTTGTATTCATTGAGCCGAGTGATGGAAGTCATGTATTCGGAATACAACTTGGTGAGTGCCGGATCCAGTACCCTTCAACACGGAGGTGTCATCATGATTCTGACCGTTGCTCGTTCACTCAGGTTCACCGTTCACAAACCCAACGGGCCCTCTCCCAGCACCAAACGCACGGTCATTCAAGGTTCTTGACCACGCCTTAAATGTTTTATTCACCGCACCGTTCACTCCGAGGAATTGGCACAATTTCGCCGTTGTCGTTGACTGGGATAAACTCTCACTCAAGGTTTACTACTCAAAGGATGGCGCGATACTCAAGCCTGTCACCAAGACTGTTCCCAATCTCAGTGTCGCACCAGGCGATGCTGGGAAGGGCGAGTTCCACTTCGGCGTGCTAAAGGTTTGTCTGCCTCCCATGAATTGTTGTGAATTCAAGCAGACGTTGACTTGTGTCAAAAGCTTCCCCTCGTTGATCCCAATGACTCCCCCGAAGACCAAGGGGACGTGGTGCGCCATGGTATCCAGGAAGGGACCACAGAAGGGTTGATTTACTCAGGAGTTTTTGTGGAAAGTGTGAAGAAAGGGCTGAGCCTGGGATACGGACTGAAAGCCCGTTCGTAGATTGGCCCTCGATAAGCCATCAAAGCGCACCAACTCTTAAAAATTCGATACTATACTCTACTGGGTCCCAAGTGGACGAATAATGTATTCTTTGTACAAGTTCTCGATTGAGAAAGCCACGGAAAAATTAGATAGGATTCGCGAGAGTCAAACCCGTCAGATAATTGATAGCATCCCATCTAAAAGTGTCTTGGGTGAGCGCCACAGGGAAGAATATGTCGTCGTTGAACGTAACGAGGCTTCGCGATTGTGTTGTGTACTTGGGCCAATGAATGCCTTTCCCTTCGCCGTTTGGATCAAGGTTATTGACAAAGTTGATCAAGTAGTCGCCGAGTTCCCCACCGAGGTAGACGTTGGGGATGTCGGATGCGTGGAACTAGGAGAAACGGGAGTTTGTTATTCTATTATATGTAGATGGGCTTTTAGGCAGTCCTTACCGAGCCGAGGAAAGGAGTGGCCTTGAAGCGTTTGCTTACTGCGGGGTTTGTTAGTTCGAGAGCGTGATGGTGATTGGCATGGATGACGCACAGAAGGCCCAAGTGTTCTGGTGTCCAGACCGTTGGTCCAAGAAGAACCTCCGAGGTGCCTGAAAAACAGCATCGCCCTGGAAGGATGCCAATCTCTTAAACTGAGGCGAGAGGATGTTCAAGGGGCCGGTCGCGTAGGGTGAACCTTGCATTGGGTTGAGAGGATAGTGGGAGAGCAATGTGTCGAGCTCGGAGCTCGTTGCACCTGGAAGCCATATGGCTTTAAGGTACGTCTTCAATTGGTTCGTCGTTCTGGAGTTAAAGTAAACTGTCAAAGTTAGCGTTGATACCAACGGCTGAGTGACCTACGTGATGTTGAAGTTCGCCAGAGAAAATATTGTCCCTTCGTCGTCACAATCTCCTGTTACAAAGGGCACATTGGCGACTTTTCCTTGTTGCACCAATTTCTGGGGATTGTCGGTCAAGAAAACTCCATCGGTGCGTGGGAGCCAAGCTAGGACCAAAGACTAAACATGGGCATCCAAGACAGGGATGGTCAGAACGTTGGGGTCGTCAATGGATGAAACACACCAACCTTGATAGCTAAAAAGGGAAGGAGTATTGGCAATTGCGCTTTTCAGCGTTGAGTATGGCACAGTCCTGAGGCATGCAAGCGTATCACGGGAGCCAGAGCATCCAGCGTCACGTACAATCGCGTCATAGTAGGGTTGACCGTGAGTGATGTCTCCGACAGGAATAGGAGATCCAGACTGCATAAAAGCACCACGGAATAGCCCTTCGTTATTTCCGTTGTTCGCGACCATGTGTAGGGCGCTAGCGATAGCCCCTGCGCTATCACCCCATCTAGAGTATGAAACTGGTATTAGTTTCTCCCGAAACCAGCGAACATTGGGAACCCACATGGTGACTTTCGTGGGATCCCCGCCGAAGCTATGGCGTGGTGTAAGGTTCTGAGCGCGGTGGAGAAGCTTGAGTGCTCACTTGGAGATGTATCTCTTTACCCAACGTAAAGCTTCGCGTTCTGGAAAGGGTGTAAGTTCAACGTTCAGGGGTATTTGAAGGCGCTATAGGAGTACGTACGATCCTGGAGTCCGAGGTTTCCTACGCCAGCCTCTTTTACCTCGCGACTGGCAAGGAAGCCGAACCCTAGAGATGGTTATGGATCTAATGCTTTACCCAAGCATCGCAAGTACATACCATTAAGCCTGGACAAGCCAAATGAGGCAGTGGTCTGAGAGTCATGTCGAGTTTACGCACCTGTGGTTCATGCTGACATAGATCACAGGCTCACCCAGTTGGATGGACCTCTCGACTATCAGTCGGCCATCGTATCTATTGGATGTACGTCACGTTGATGTACGCGACGCGACGAGGAACACATGCGCATCACTCACATCTTAGGGCTGCTCAGTTCGAACCCACCTATGTATGTATAGGTGGAGCCTTGAAGTCAGCTTCGGCTTAATCTACAAAAGAGATTTCTGATACTTGCTAGCAAAGATCCACTGGTGGTTGGCGTCACATCAGCACCAATTCATGAGTGTCGTTCCGAAAAGGATCACATACCACGACAACGGGGAGCTTGGAGATTGGGGTTGCACTATTAGGGACGATGACATTTAGGGAAAGACCTGCTTAGGAGTCAGGGAATCACGCCCATGAAGAGTGACACAGTGCGTGCTTACAGTCTTCACTTTCAGGAAAGACGGCCTTGAATACTTGGTTGACAAGGAGGTCAACGACATCGGAGGTGAGCCCACTTGGAAGAGGCAGGCGCGGGACTTGCTGGGGGCAAGCTGGACCATACGAAGTTGCGCGTATGGTACCGGTATACGGTGCAACTGGTTCTGGCAGTCTGAAGCGTCTATCTCCAGTCCTAGACAGAGAGCATCAGCGTAGAGAAGTGTAGGTGACCGACAACTTTAACGTACGGGGGCTTTGCGTAGGGAATACCTAGTCTCGGCTCCAGACCTTGTTTTCGCACTTCCCTCGGAGTTTGAAATCCTCGGGGAGGAGTTATGGAGTGGTCCAAAACGAAAACTTTCACTCAAAAATTTGACTCCGACGATTTCTCCGCTCGGTCCTCCCCGACACGCCTACGACCCACCGCCCTCGCACTCGACCACTCCCAATAACATCTGGGGACGAGATTAGGGAATACCAAGGAAACTCGTTACCCGGCCAAGTGTAGAACCAGTGACGGTGGCAGAGTCCAAAGTGACTGAGTTCGCACTCGGTAGCGGATTAGCGACTACTTGAGAGGCGAGGACTCCCAGCGCGATGAGTAGATTGGTGTACATGGCAAGGGATAAGTCACGAACTCCGTTGAGAGAAATAAAGGAAGACGAGTGCGAGGTTTTTATAATGTCAAGAACAGTAGCATGGATCAATTCACGTTGACGTGAGCTTCAGCAAAGGTCGTCGGAGTGGGCTTCGTTGGGCAACTTCGCGATCTACGGGTACTTCAAGCTTGAGACGAGTAGCCGCATGGCGATAGGATCTGAGCTGTGAAGTAGCCAAAAGGTGTAGAGGGATTCGATGTGCAGCCACCAGTCACACACGTCGGGAGAAGCAAGTAAACGCAGGATACACAGATTACAGTGCCACGCCGATTAGCTTGCCTAGCCTGAATGGGTGCACTGTATCTCGGCTCTGAGCAATTATGAGTGTAGCTCGCAAGAAAGCTACTCGTGCTTACGGTTTTTATCAGAAAAATATTCGGGATCCATGGGTATATACATATAAGTAGTGGGGGGAAGTATCTCGAGATGAAAGAGCGCTGAGCAACGAAGCTTTGGCAGCGAAGATCTTGACCAGAATCGTTGTCAGGTCGTCAAATTTATTCTTGACAAAAGGCAACTCACATCTAAATAGATCTCGTCATTAGAGCAGCCTTCAATAAGACGAAGGAGAATAGCCGAACCAAGCGGGAAACAGCCCGTGAGGGTCCTGCTACATTGATGTTGGGGAATGTTGATTAGCAGGGTGCCGCGGCATTTAATTTCAAGTTTTCACTTTTGATACGCGGTTGTAGCGTGGCACAGGGGAGATGATCAATGGAGAAGAATCGAACTCGTGTCGACGGTTAATATTTTAATAGTGGAAGTTATTGTCAATGTCAGATAGTCGGACTCGTGTTAGGGGCGTCAGGGCCAGGTAATCGGACCCACGTCGACGTCAGAAGTCGGTGATTGTAGTTGCAGTCGCTTTCTTGGGAACGCAGGAGGAAGAAACGAACTAGGCGGGAAATCGAACGACCTGAGCTGACATAATTSAACCTCTGAGGAACGGTAACATTCAGAGGTTTCGTCTGGAGGTTTGGGCAAGGTAAGTGTAAGTGTAACTGCARATAATGTCGCTGAAATTAGATTATCTTATTCGTAACAGGGAATGCCATGATAGCATTAAAGCAGAAAGAATGTCGCGACGATAGCAAGGACGACTCCTASGTGGGRAGAATGGATCCCACCACCATTATTTTGCGACGTTCCGGAAGCGACTAGGAGGCTAGGGCACTGAGGYGCAGTCAATACCGAKCCATAYGTGCCCGCAATCCAAAGTGCGACGCCGTTAGTCCAACCGAAGCCGGCCTAARGGGTAATGATATCAACGACGCTGCTCAATTCCGCCCTGAATGTGCATACCTGAACGACATATTCGCCACCACGTCCGGCGGAGTTGACATCGATATTGGAGAACTTCTCGAACATCTAGCAGGACTCCGTGGTTAGCACACACCTGGGCCAGGCCGTTTAACTTGACTTACATTTCCTGTGTTTGTCGTGCTTTCGGTCGTGTTCAATTCTGCATCRGAGAGTCTGGGYACCAATCCAGGCACGGAWCCTCCKGTAGCAAGCCTAGAGGAAGCAGAAACAAAAAGTCAAGATATATGGATACGAGAATGACAGGATCTGACTGACCAACTGCAGAAAGCATTGGCGATGTAGCGATTAGCAAGCTCGCGCTGAAGCGCCCGTCCCCAACCTTCMCCTTCTGTGGCATTACCGCCATTGGTCAAGGAGCCRTTAGATCGAGCGTTGGCATCCGCTCCTGCCCCCGAGTTC
This sequence comes from Pleurotus djamor, assembly GCA_029747585.1. NCBI lineage: Eukaryota > Fungi > Basidiomycota > Agaricomycetes > Agaricales > Pleurotaceae > Pleurotus > Pleurotus djamor. The sequence goes on along the minus strand of JAPEVF010000021.1, from coordinate 172,191 downwards.
GTGGTGTTGCCAYGTTGACCAGASGTMAGGAGGAGGGGTTGTCCTGGTAGTTGACTCTCCTCAAGGGCGAGTTGCCCAGCAGGRATAAGRCTRAACGARGATTGGCTGTTCGTGGGCTCGGGTGTCGAGCCTGAGGTCAGATTCGAAGGGAGATTTCGGAGGGCTTGGAGGATAATRTATTGATGYGGKGGCCATGCGTTAGGGGCATCCCTTTSAGAAMACGGTTACACAWATTTTCGCTTCYTTGAGARACRGTGWCGGCTTACCATTGCAGRCCAGTATCAACAAASGTAGAAGGATAYGTGCCRTTGTAACGATTCATCACCATGTTCAAGGAAGCGAACGCCCCAAAAGCACTCTCCGGAGACGCGAGAACTTCATCAGGTATGATACCGGCCCAGAGAGGATAGAACGCRGCAGCAGAGAAAAAGTCGTTCTGAGCATTGGAAGTCAGGTTAAAGTCGTAGAATGCGAGCTTCGTCGCGTTCCAGCAAAGATCGATGATCCCGTCACGGAAGCTTGCCGCAGAAGAACGATGACGACCAGCCGCTCCGTTGTTGGGGGATGAACCTTGGGAGTAGAGGTCGGCTAAGATGGTGTGCGCTTGATCTATCCAACGATGAGCAAGAATGAAGAGGACTCTCCGAACAAAGAAAAATGCACTGACAGAGAATACTGTTTAAGTCAATTGGGACTGTGCCTCGGACGTTTAATGTTCGCAAACCAGCGTCGCCCGGAGCGTTAGGTTCCCGGAACCAACGGGCAGTATAGTCCCAACCAGTTTCTGCACCACTAGCAAGCTCTGCGTACAGATCCGCCAGCTGGGTGTCGTTGAGGGAAGGAAGCTCGGGGTTGTGTGCAGTATGGTAATCTGGACGGCATCGCATGAAGGGGATATACAGGCGTGGGTACGGATATGGCAACTTACCAACAATATACGACTCAGGACGGGGCGCAGTGTTGTTTACCGCGTATCGGGCCATTCTGTGCTGCCGACCGGTCGTCGGACTGGTGACGTTTACCGTGCGGTTTTCTTGCCACCACGCAAGCTCACGCTGTGGGTTTACATAGGTCACAAATGAGTGATGCGTCACGCTCAGACAAAAGTAGACGCACCTCAGCCAACGGTAAAGCACGGTTCAAGATAGCCGTGTCTCCTGAGGCTTCGACATACCTGGCAAGCATCTTGAAGCGAATGAGACCTCCAATCAAGCAAGAGCTACCTAAGCACTCACATGAACAAATACCGGTGGTTGCGAACGGTTCAAATCTGTAGCGCTGTTAGGGTCAAGGCCGTATTCATACATGTGAAGACTYACAGTAGATGCGACCACCATTAGGGATGAAACCGATCGATTCTATCTCATCCATAAAGTTTTGAAGCGTTCCATTGACAACCTCGAAAAGCTCCGACTGGATCAGACCCTCCACGATCCAGAAGCTGTCCCAGTAGTATTGTTCCCTGAATCGACCGCCTATAAGGAAGTTCAGAAACGTCAGACTAAAGGATGAAGACAATCCAACCTGGCACGACAAAAGTATGATTCAGAGGAATAAGAGTACTCTCGCAATTGGCGTTGCCAGAGCGAGCACAGACTTGGGACTCGTTGGTTCCTCTGGTAAGGTCGTTCCAATACGTGTGTACGATCTGCGACCAGCCTTTGATGATGGGGTCCGTGACATTGTCGAGAAACGTAGGGTTGTCCTTGAAGCCAGGCAATGCTAGRGCCTGTAATTCGAGGCCTTCGCCACGGAAATCTTGTTGGACGAAGTTTGTCACGCTTCCATAAGTGGTAGTAACGTTGGCGAAGTCGTTGAGTACTTCGCGCGAGCTTTTGCTGGTTGGTTTGTCGACGAAGGTTTTGGCGTCCGGAAACAACGCAGCGATGTTGACCGTTTGGAGTAACTATCGAGCACGTGGTCAGTTTCAGGGTCATGTGCGGGAGAAGTTCGGCGTTCGGCCATTGAACTTGGARCTCACCTGTCCCGCACAGAAGATCTCACTCGGGCACCAAGCTTGTCGAGGAGGAAGGGCTGCTTGCGATGGTAGGTCGACGCTCGATGCGGCCGTCGGACTAGCCACTGCAGTCGAATGCGTCNNAGTNGGGACTTCGGGCGTCGATTGTGCTAGCGATCCATATGCCAGCCAAGCAGACAAGGCCAGTGAGGTCAACATTGCAAGTGCGGTTCTTGATCCTTATGCTATGTCGCCCAGAAGACCACAGCGACGGGGATTCGAAGAATTACAATCACCTTACCCCACGGCACCACACGATTATATACCTCCCCGGACTTCTCTCCGCAATTGGAACTTCGCCCATCAGAAGCCGACCGAGAAAGGTCGGCTGCAAGGTGGGTGAAAACGAAGTGGATACTCGGTCGCGTTTTGTGGTTCGCTGTGAAAAAGGCAGAGGGCAACTGTCCTGTCATCACGGAACTTGTTTACACATGGATTAGCCTTTCGTAATTGACAGCTGCAACGCTCCTTCTGGTATTGCCTTGTTACGCGTCGTTCATCTCCTCAGACGCTGAAGAGTTTATAGGTGATCCGTGGAGTCAACAATCATGTGTACGCGTGTTGCTCACCATATGTCCTTCGAACCTTGGGAACCCGACATGCCAACTTGTACGCTTGTGAATTTTGTTGACACAGGTGGAGACAATATATCGACATCCAGCGAAGAGCGTCGTAACTTAAGTCTCGGGCACTGGAGATGGCCTCACTATCATTGAAGGAAGTGAGGTAGATCGGCCAATTTCGTCACCAGCCTATCGAATTAGATCTGAGAAAGACTAGACGGAAGTAGGATGTAAAGGAACTTTGACAGTTGCGCGCTCNGGAGGGAGCTTTTGCGATTCGACTGGCCATATTGGGTGAGGAACCCTCTCACACGGCGGAAGAGGGGTCGACGAGTCGGTCGGCTCTAAAGATCTAATAAGCCATCTGTATAGTAGTTTATTTTCCATATAAACCGCAACTTGGGATACCTTTATAGCGGTCAAGGACACTCGAACCCATCATTCTTCTGAGTCTGACAAGTACACTGGACTTCAAATTAGTCCTGATCAATGATCCAAAGCAATGGAACCCAGAGAAAATTACTCACCATCGTAAATGGGTAACATTGCCTCAGCACCGCCTGGAACCACATACACCATACTTAACAGCTCGAGAGAAGTTTTATCCACCTCAACCACATCACTCATGCGTACAAGGTACACCTGCCCGCCAACGCCATGTAAGTCTCAGCGGATCGTGTCAAATGAACCACAAATCGATTGGGATGGTCATAGGGCCCAACGATGGCACCAGTTGGTTACCTCCCACATCGGCGAGGTCCCGATTTTACACACCAGACCCTCATAGAGCGAGCTTGCACCATCGAGCAGGGCCGTCTGGAGCCACCGAGCAACAGGTTCCCTTCATCCCTCCTCCCCCTGAAGCCCTCCACAATCGTGAGCAGGGGAAATCGTTCAACTCAAGGGCGAAGCACTACACTGATGATCGATGGCAACACACTGATCCTCCGTGCACTAACGGCAACTGCCCACCACAAACCACTTATGGTGATCAAGTCAACCATGGCTGGGGGTGGGGAGATCGTGGAGCCGATCCTTGGAAACCACGAGCGGCAACTCCAGCCCCAGCACCTCGGTTTGACATAGCAGCCGCAAAACTTGCGCCTCTCAGAGAGAAAATAGCACAACTGGAAGCAGAGAACCAAAAACTGATGGACGATCAGCACTACGATGAAGAGCGTAGGTTGCGTCACAGGCTTCAGGAGTTGCAGGCAGGTAACTGGTACCTGACGCAACGACGAGCGTATGGTTACTGATCGCGAGCGGTGATCCCGAGGATTCGAGGGGCTATACACGGCGACGGGGAGGATGCCATTCGCTCGCCGCTTGTTATTAGCCTTAGGGGGTTGCACCATCGAGTTTGTATGAATATGTGTATTGAGCCATCCGCTGTGCGCGAGGCCAAAATATAGTATCATTGCCCACGAGCGAGCGCGTCACGGAAGACCCCGACACCTAGAACATAAAAGGAGAACGGAGACTTACCAGGGCGAAGGCTTGACATAGCGTTTGCATGCCCAGTAACGCGGGGAATAGGGAGTTTGAGGTGGGTATCTTTTGTATTTTTCAGCAGCCTTGGACAGCCATAACTACACAACGCACCTGCCCCCTGGATGCAAGTGGCAAATTCGGTTCTTCCTCTGATTGTCCAACAAGAAGTGCATACACACCGAGTACGGCTAATCCACCATCATCTTTTCTGTAAGAATCCCTTCGCCGTAGGCCATGCTTTCAAATATGATTTGTCGCCATATGCTGATAGTGAAGTCGACGGCTTCTTCTTCGAGGACCTGTGAGAGCAAAGTGAGAACAGCCAATCGAAGACAGGCACAAATGGTTGACTGACAGCTTCTAATCCTTCGACGAGTTTCTGTGGGCTCTTATGATCTTTCAAGTGCTCCAATACAAACATGATCAAATCATCTTCTTCCATCTCACCGAGATATTTCGTCATTTGACGTTTGATCAATGGTTCGAACTTCTTGTCAATAACGGACTGTTGAAGAGACAATGACCATGAACCACTGGAGAAAGGTATGCGAGGTTTGGACTTACATCGGAGAGACCATCCCAGCGAACTTTTGCCTTGAATAGTGATTCTTTGTCATGAGGAACGGAGAGCTTGATCTTCTCCAATCGTTCCAATGTTTTCTCGCTGCTCTCTGCCGCACTGAAGTCGAGTTTAACCAAAGGGGCCTTACGTTTCTTGAGGCCATCGTCCTCTTCCTCCTCCTGACCAAACACAGTGGCTTTCTCTTTGCTTGCCGCGTCCTTCGCCGGGGCTGGAGCCAGAGAGACATTGAGCCTGACCGGCGCACCGTCATCGAGCAGGAGACCAGCTTTACGCTGCTCCTCGGCTAGTGCGTTCATCTCGTCCATTTGTCGGGCCAAGAAGTCTTCAGACTCTTTGCGTAGGTATTCAGCTTCTTGCTCTTCTATACGACGTGACTTGGCGTCGTTGGCTTCCTCCGCTTCTAGTCGCCGCGCACGGACTTGTCGCCACCGAGCACTACGAATAGAGATGTTAATGAGACACGAGAACCAATATGACGAAGCGCACCGATCGACATAGAAAAGTTCGTCACTCTCGTCGTCGTCCCAAACATCAAGCCGGGCTCGCATCTCCACGCGATCTTTCTCCTCAGCTTCCTTCTGTGCGCGATCTCGAGCAATACTTCGTTCGATGGTTTGAATGCGTGTTCTTTCTCGTGGTTCGTAACGTCGTTCTCGCTGAATAAAGTTTGAGCGAGTGGATCTGGAGGGTGTATGGAAAACATACATCTCGAAAGGAGTTTTCTTCTTCCCTCCGTCTAGCCTCCTTCCTCTCAGCTTCAAGCTCTTCATCCGATTTTTGGAGACGTGAAGACCGATCATCATCGTGCGATCTTGAGGCCTCTTCTCGAACAAAGCCAACTGGCTTGTTGTAACCCTGAGGGCCCTTGCCATTAGCTTGCTTACTTGGAGGCCCTGGTGTTGGTGATTGAGACGGCTTTCCCCACTCCCGAGCTTTTGGCCCGCTCGGAGCCATCATCGTAGGAATGCTAGCTTGGACGTCGCGCATCTTTTCCCGTTCACGTTTCGCCGCGCGTTCTCGGAATTGTGCTATTTCGGATATGACGAGACCGCGTTGAGTTTCTGGTAGGTCAGACTCTTGTAGGTCGTGAAGATGGGGTGGAATAACATATTTTTCCTTGTCAAGAAGACCGCTGTTGGCGGCGTCTTGTGATATGCGGTTGATGTCTGCGACATACCCGTCAATCTTAGCCTTAGCTTGCTTTATCAATCCTTCCTCCGCCTGTTCACTAGTTAATCAGAAAGAACGGAGAGTATAATTATACTGGCATACGTCTGTAGTAATCTTCTGAGCGCTGTGTGCGTCTAAGAATAGCTTGGTCTTCTCATCTGCTTTGACCTGATTGCTTGGACGTAGGCTTGAAGAGAATAATATCTGAGAATGAAACGCACCAGTAGCTTTTTGTTCGCACATCCGTCCTCTAGTGCAGGCAACTCCACGCCATTCAAAAGCTGAAGGGCCCTCAAAGCACCATCAGGATCTACGAACTCAGCGAAGCCAAATCCTTGCGGCTTGTTTGCAGGGGTTATCAATCGCTTGAAAGAGTTGATAGGGCCACATGCCTAGCGCAGCAAACGAATTAGGCACACTCATGCTGCCGAAGCCTGCGCGACGCACCGTCAGAAGCTGATTCATGAAGGCATCGGTAATTCCTCCAGATATTGAGCCCACAAATAGTGTCGCTGTCTTTTGTGGTGGCATATACTGCATTTGTTGCTGCTGCGCGAGGGCCGACATCGAGGGCCCTTGACCGTAAGACGGCAAAGGGGGACGCATGCCAAGTCCTAAACGGTTAGGCTGCATTGTTTGAGGAATCTATGGGTTTCAGGCACCTAAAAGCCGTTCAGCTACTCGTTCTCATTGATTCGAGTTACACATACGTGCGTCGGAGAGTATCACGGCCAAGTAAATGGATGAAGTTCACGACGAGAAAATATCGAGGAGGTGGTTGGGAAGAGAGAGGGATGACCTAATTAGCGCCCATAGTGAATGACTTCGATCGTTGTTCGGCGCTTAAGATCAGCACTTGTGCTGTATTATTTCCAAATCATCTCGCAATGGTGCTGTTCTTCACATCGACGGGTATTTTCCTTCTTTTGTGGCATTCTAGTGTCCTCATACTCATCCTCAATACAGTCGTCGATCCCCCCNATTACACTTTACATGGGCCGTGACAAGGTCGAAAGTCCGTCGACGTTCACCATCCAGAATGTACTGTCCACTGACTAAGTGGTCTGAGCTAGATGAGGACTTGATAAAGTACGCATGGCCCCAAGATGTCTGGTTTCACGTCGACAAGCTCTCCTCGGCACACGTGTATCTGCGTATGCCAGAAAATATGTCTTGGGAGAGTATACCCGAGGCCGCCGTCATTGACTGTGCCCAACTAGTCAAGGCCAACTCGATAGAGGGTCAGGGAAGTTCATCGCAAAAGACAATCAACCACTGAAAACACGTAGGCAACAAAAAGGACAATCTAACTATCATCTACACACCAGCCGATAATCTCAAGGTTTGCATCAAAGTGCGCGGTCCTTGGCATTTTCAACTGAGCATCCCAGAAATAGAAAACGGGAGATATGGCGGTTGGACAGGTCTCTTTCCATAGCGACAAGAAAGTGCGGTAACACACTGGTTCACCTCTATCATTTATCTCAATTCCTCTGTAGGTCAAGCGAGGTGCGCCTCAATGTCGCATTCTTGGAGCTTTCAATGGAGACTATGATGCATAGTGCATATTTCCAAACGCGAAAACCCCATCGTCAATCGCCTCAACAAGACAAAAGTCGAGCGCCAAGTCGACCATGAGCAAGAGCGCATCGACCGAATCAAGAAGGAAGCTACTATTCGTAGGACCGCCGCCGCTCAAAAGGTATGGTCCCTTCACATACTTCGATGGCGCACCGTGCTGACACTTTGCTTGCACAAATCCAGAAAAAGGCTGACCTCGAACTTGCTAAGCAGCGAGAGGCAGAGAAAGCAGCAAGATCTTATGACACTCTGTTTAATGTGGAGGAAGACGAGTATGAGACCAGTGGTCCTAAAAAGACGGGTAGAGAACTCGAAGAAGATTTCATGTAGAGTAGGTGCTTAAATATCATGCGTTAGAACCCCAAATTCGGTCTCCCAGCGGTGGGCGCCGCCCAGCCCTGTTTCTTGGCTTCTTTAGCGAATGTAGAAGCTTCGTCTATCTTTGAGGTAGACGGCATTTTCCCCTGTTCCTTGTTCTCTGACTTATCGGCCTGTTCTGTATCAGGTCCGACGTCAGCGCAGGCGATGCGAACAATGATTCAGCCGCATACTTGTTGCATCATACTGCCTTTGACTTGTAACAAGGGTAGTGGTCGAGGAGTTCGTCGAATTCATGTCTTTTAATCTACATGATAAACGATGAGGTGCGTTATTGCCTAGACTGTTATGTTTGCTTACCCAGGGACGTTGAGACTGAGACTGAGACTTAAGCTTGAAGCTTGATACCTTCCACGTCGACTCACTACGCCCTTTTTAAGTGCAAGATATTTCATCCCCTTGACCCTATGTTATCTCTCTCGCACTTGATGATATCGTAATGTGGAAATTCACTGCGGTTTGTTCCCATGAGACTCCCATGGCTGCGGTCCGGATATGTTGTCTTCCACTCGATCCTCCAGTGAATCGGGCGGATCGTTTACTTCCCCACGTGGCTAGGGCGGCCCCGCGACTGCGCTGTCGACTGTGCGTTATGTTCCTAGAGGTAAACATTGCGGTAGTTCATTAGTTCATCATGCTCTCAAAAGAAGACTGACCATATGGTCGTCGGAGCATTTGACCTATTTTATTGATATCCTCTCAAAAGAGTACTCCGTAGTCGCGAGCGCCCATTGAATGCAAGCAACGAAGCGATCAGATCTACCTCCCAATGCTTGGGGTCTAGTCAAAGACCATGGATTGGAGAGATACGGCTAATCCGGTATGAACGGCCGCATCGATGATTTTCTTCCACCGATGATACCATGGGTAAGCGTTGGGGCCGGAGCCGCACTTAGTATGAGTCAAGCAAACATATTTACCAACGAAGAAGAGAACTATGGCAGGTACATCATGCATTAATCAACGAAGCGACCGTAGCACAAGAAGACTGAGACTGAAGGGGAAGATACAATTGAAGGGAAAAACAACACCCTAAACCCAGCGCCGCCTCGCTCCCACCGACTCAGACAACCCTACGCCCTTGAGATTATGTCCATCAAGTGTGTCTACCGTTCATTTGCCTTTAGTAGACTGATTCAGTAGAGTTCGGATACCAACCGAGCGGAGGGAAATACCTTTGCGCGAGAACAACTGCTTTGCAAACGATTTCGCTTTTGCAGAATCTTGTTTCTGCTTGTCTTTTCGGGGCAGCGTCGGGAGGGCGTTGCTGACGCCGTAAGACGATGAGAGGCTACCAAACGCCGTCTCGAAGTCTTTCTGACCACCTGGAGGAGGAGGATTTTCTTGGATAGCTGATAGGGAAGATGGCTTGGACGAGGTGGATGGTATTTTGGCGTTGCCTTGATCGTTGTGGCCGGCGCTGGAGGACGAAGGGGTGTCGATGTGGGGTGCTGGCCTGCCCGCCATGGGATTGTAGGAGTAGCCCGACGCTCCATACTTTTGCTGGAGGTCGGCGAAGGCCGTTGAAAAGTTCTTCTGCTTACGCCTTGCGGATTGGTTCAGAGGCGTGGTGGAAGTCGTTGTGTCGGTCGATTGTAACGAAGTGGTCGACGAGTTTACGCCTTTGCTCGACATTGGTGGTATGATGGATGCGATGGATGGTAGGATTTGATTTTTTGACGGTGGTAAAATTTTATACCGTTCACGTTGCCTTTAATAAGGATTTTGGTGGGATGGAAACTAACGCCATCTTCCCAGGGAGATACAACGGCTGCCATTGATTGGAGCGTCCAAGTTTCCAACCGGACATGCCCAAGTACCGCAACTAAAAATTACGCATAGGACTGCACCCGCAGAGGTGCGACGTCTAAGCAACCTAGAGTGAGTTCTAGAGAGCGGAACTGCGGAAACAAAAGCCTGACTCAGAGAGAGAGTCAATTGCGACTTCAGCGGATTTGATCTCGCCCTTCGCGCTGAGATTGTCACGCTATGTTCAATTTTGTAAGCTGGCGAGCAACGAAGGGCCCTGGTGGAACAAATAAGGACTCAGTCTATTGCCCAGCCGAAGTTTGATGAACCTTACCGCCCTGGAAGTAACATGTGGTACACAGGATATATTAAGGACAGGAAACCGAGAAGGCAAACACAAAGTCCTTGTTTCATTGTTAATCCAGGGGATGCTGTGGTAGCCGATTACAGCTTGAAAGGGTTTTTAGATCTCGCGTGCTTCGCCGTCTTGAATGGGGAAGGGAAATCATCCTGTTAGGACGGTGGGTATCATATCATTGGTATTCCCTATGATGGCCCTTGCCCCAGAGGGCGGGGAAGTTAGGCAATGTGACTTCGGGTGTTGAAGTTAGATTATGTTCTGACTCAGTGGTTCGCGCCACGCTTGCCCGTGACTTGCCCGTGACCAAAGTTCGTATGAAGATAGGGCTGGGCCGGCTGGCGGCTGGTGGCCAATACTGCCCCGCGATAACCTATTGCTTGTCGTTGTAGTGATCCACATACGCACCACACGGAGGCAACACAGACTCACGGAAGAACGTGTTTAGAACGTGTTCGGTGGTTCGAAGTTTGATGGAAGTTGATCAAAGGCGTAGACGCCCGTCACAAGGCACAGCCCTGACTGCTTCCGTGTCCGCCTCATCTCCATGTCACTTACCCAGCTTGAAACAAATGCTGTATTCGCCAGCATACCTATAATGCGAGTCAGAATCCCTGTGGTAACACAACCACTGGTTGCTGACATTCCCATTCTCTACCAACAGTGATATCAGCGATGCATCGAACACTGATCCCACAACGCGATATGCTTTGGCTATGGAGATAAGAAAAGCATGTATGGAAGTTGGATTCTTCTATGGTAGGATGATTATCTTGACTGTAATCCCAATGATTCCATAAACTCACGTTCTTATAGTGAAAAACCACGGAATTTCCGAGCAGATCATCGCTCAGGCCGTTCAGGAGTTACACTCATTCTTCTCTCTGGCTTTGGAAGCGAAGATGAAGGTGCGAATCTCATGATACTACGAGAACATTATTCAATTTCTCCGAAGATAGAGAATAAGAAATCACCCAATTTCAAGGGCTACTCCCCTATCTTGAGCGGGAACAACGACCCAAATAATAAGGGAGATCTACAAGAAGGGTTTGAATTTGGCTGGGAAGATTTGGATGCGGAGGGAGATGAGGAGAGGACAACAGATGGCGTCATGGCTGGGGTCAATGTCTGGCCTACTGATGATCTGCCTACTTTTCGCGCCGCAGCACTCCGTTACTAGTAAGTCGCAGATATGAAATGCGGGGCATTGCTGACTATCATGACTAGCCACGCCGCAGTCGGTGTCGGCCGCTTGATGTTTCCAATGTTTGCCCTCGCTCTGGACCTTCCGGAGAACTTCTTCGAAGACAAGGTTCGCTCCCCTGATCTAATCTAGGAGTATCTCCTTTGATTCTCCTGATAAGACTCAACGCTCCGCAGCCTTGATGCGAATGCTGCACTATCCACCCCAAGCGCAGTCATCGGATGATGATCGCGTGATTGGGATAGGCGCACATACAGAGTAAGTGATCAAATTTTCCAGAACCCTCCTTCGTTCATCTGCGGCACAGCTGGGAAGTACGTATTCCCCTCATCCAACACATGGCTCACCCAGGGACACTGCGAATAGTGCTTTACGATCCTCCTTCAAGAACCTGGGAAGATGGCGCTTCAAGTGAGGAACCTCAACGGTGACTGGATTGATGCACCTCCCTTGGATGGTACACTGGTGATCAAGTAAGTCATACTACACTATCCAGTTCTTTTCTATCTTACTCTAGAAGTCTTGGGGATCAGTTTGCTCGTTGGACAAGTAGGTGTCTTAGCCAACATTTTGGCCGCATTTCACGAGATCCTTGTCTAGACGATTTATTCAAGTCAACGGTACATCGCGCAATCAACCGAAGTGGCCACGAACGCTATTCCATACCGCTCTTCTTTGGAACCGATTATGATGTTAAGCTCGAGGTCAGTTGGTCTGTCTCTAATATAGGGTCAATGTACTTACGAGCTTGCTCGATAAAGCCTCTCGCCAGCTGTGTCTCGTCTGACCGACCAAGCCGATATGAGGTCATTACCGCTGGGGAATACGTCAAATCCAAACTAGCGGCTACTTACGGGCATTGAGACGGACGAGTTTCTATTCATCCTGTTGACATCATGATACGGAACGGAGAGGTATATGTATTACCTGTAGAGTATCGAGACAGTGACGCAAAGATTCTTCGGCTGAAGCAAACCAAATGCAAGCTTTCAAAAATAGTACAAAGTGACGGCCGTGAAGGACAATGTGGATAGTAGGCCATAATGCTTCCAGCTAACGCAACTTAGATTTTCGACCAAGTTATTTTCTTCAGGGGTCCGAGTTTAGGAGAGTTTATGTAACGACCTGATTCAGGGGCGAGCTTAACAGCATTTCTTCCTTGCCACCAATCCACCAACTCAGCCTCCCAAATGTGGAACAACAACGCTGGAGACGGTTATTCTGGCTACTGGAAAAATAATCAGCAACCACGATATGGGCCTCCACCGTACGTTCTGTTATTACAGGGTGAAACGAGCACTCGATGACCATGTCGACGCCTTTCTCGGCACTGTCTTCCTTTCGTCATGACCGGCATGTAGTGGGGAGTCTCAGTCTGGCTATGCGCCATCTTATGACGCGCCAGGGCCCGGAGCGACGTGAGTTTACCTTATACGCATCTGACAGTCGTTCGGCGTCCTCAACGGTCTTAGTTATGGATCTTATGCGCCTTCGTACGCTCCGCCGGAGGGGCCTCCGCCTGGGTATGGCGGGGGCCACCAATCCCAGAACTGGAATCAGTCAAACTACGCGTCTCAGGATCGTCCTCCCCACCATTCTTACCAGTACGTTCCGTTACTGTCAGTCACGATCAGCAACTTTTGAATGCGTTACTAGATCAAACCATGGTCCACCCAGACCACCACCCACAGGAACGCAATACTACGGCCCTCAGATTGAGGACTCGAATCACAATCGAGCTCAGCCAAGCTTCCAATACTCTCAGTGTAACGGCAAGAAGAAGGCACTCTCCGTAAGTAGCACACGCGTGGATTCATGCCAACGACTGATAATCATATAGATTGGCATCAATTATTTTGGGCAAGATGGCCAGCTAGGTGGTTGTATCAATGATGTCAAGAACATCACGCGTTTTATTCAATGTAAGCGTGTACTTCACTCTGTAGGAAGTCGAATTAACCACCGATGACCTCAGCGCAATTCGGTTATCGTCAGGAAGACATCGTCATATTGACTGATGATGTAGATGATCACAGACGCAAGCCAACGCGTGAGAATATCGTACGTCGATCATCTCCGCGCTGTTGGTGGATATCTCAGTCTTGCGTGAGCAGTTACGCGCGATGCAATGGCTTGTCAGGGATGCGCAACCGAATGATTCATTGTTCTTCCATTGTAAGTATACCAGCACGCGACATTGAACACATTTGTCTAACTCCCTTTGGCAGACTCGGGTCATGGTGGTCAGACCAAAGACGTTGATGGCGATGAGGAGGATGGACATGACGAAGGTTGGTGTTTTCGCAATCCTCACTTCCTCGATGGCATTAACGCGTAATTCACAGTTATCTACCCGGTTAGCACACTCGCTCAGCCAGACTACCAATACTGACTCATTGTTGTTGCTCAGGTCGACTTCCAAGAGAACGGCCAAATCACGGACGATGTCAGACACTACCTTTATGATTTAATGTCATCAGTGGTCTCATCAATTTGTAGGAGATGCACGATATCATGGTCAAGCCTCTCCCCCCTGGATGTCGCCTCACTGCGATCTACGATGTTCGTATTCACCCACTGTACCATGCGCTGGTTTTTGACGTCAATGTAGTCCTGCCATTCAGGATCCGCTCTTGGTGCGTCGTATCTTTTTCTGTCACAGGACATGTCCTTACTTCCTCATATCAGATCTCCCCTACATTGTAAGTCAATTCCACTCCACCTCTCCACCTCATTGACATCTTAATATCCCAGTATTCAACGGAGGGAAAAATCAAGGAACCCAACCTAGCTGCAGATGTTGGACAAGGTTTGTTGTCAGCCGTGTCTTCATACGCTCGTGGCGATATGGGAGGCGTGCTGAGTTCTGCTATGGGGATGTTTCAATCTGTCACGAAGTCGACCAAGGCCGACAAAATCTCTAAGGCCACCCGAACCAGCCCAGCCGATGTCGTACGTCTTCGTTCTATTCCCCTTCCGTTGCCATAGATAACCGCTGTCCCTTTGGTTCAGATATCTTGGAGTGGATGCAAAGACAATCAAACCAGCGCAGACACTCAGGAAGCAGGCGAGGCCACTGGCGCGATGAGTTTTGTCAGTCTTTCCTCCGTCTATCCAGTCTGTGAATAAATATTGACGTGTTTCTAGGCTTTCGTTTCTTCCTTGAGTGAGGCGATCGGTTTCGTGGTCTTGTCTTATCTGACTGTATCCTAGGAGAAAACCCCGAGCAGAGCTATCAACAATTGCTTAACAGCGTCAGGTATATATACATCCAATCCACCTATGCGTTTCATCGAAACTCAATGCAACCTGATATTATACAGGGATATCCTCCGTGCAAATTATAGTCAGAAGCCTCAGGTAGCGCTTCATGTACCCTGGGAAAGCGTTCCGAATCTGATTGCTTCGATTGTAGTTGTCTAGCTCTCATCCTATGGTTTGATCACCTAAATTGAAGTGATGGACTCCACTAACGTCAATATCGTTTAGGACACGGACGTTCTATTTATCTGCTAACTTAGATCCTCGAAGGTGTGTCATCAAATAATCGCTGTCAAACAAATGTTGTATTGCTTCGTTCGATTAATGCAATGTCAATTCATCCTTGGTGAGCCCCATCTCGACACATTAGACCCTCGCTCGACGACCTTAGGCGATTCGCGCCAGATTCTTGAGAGGGTGCTTGGATTACGTAATATGAAGAACTGCGTGATGGAGCGCTAACGCTAACGCCTGGCTTGCGAGCTTCTTCGTTGTTTCTCCCATCCACCAACCCATCAAAGCACTGGTCGAAGATCTTACCAAAGGCAACAATATGTGGAACAATAACGGCTATTCTAACCCACCAGGCGCTGGCTATGGACCCACTTCGTATGTTCAATCGCCTTGATACGTACCTCTGACTCTGAACTAGCGTGCCACTCCGTGATGCATCATTATCCTGGTTACCCCCCGGTCGGATTGTATTTGCGTGCTTCGGTGACATTTTTAAAGCAGTGGCGGCTTTCGTGGCGGCTATTCCCCTTCATACGGTCCCAACCAGGGACAGTAAGTCGACGATTCCCCTATATCCTTGGTTTCCGCTTACCTCCATTTAAATCGCAGCCCGCCCCCTCATGGTCCTCCTCCAGGGTATGTCCGTCCTCAAAGGAAAGGGTGAATCGGATGTAGTAACTAATCGTACTTGTAGTTACCCAGGTCAACGATCGGTGCAGCCGCCTTGGCCCCAGCCGAATATACCGTAAGTCGCGTATCGTATCACACCCAGGTATCTTTGTTGATTCGTATATGTTTCAGACCAAGCGGGTGAGCTCCATTACATCGAAATGCCAAAACCTCCGTGAATCTGTTTCTAGATACCCACCTCCCAACGGACCTCCACCTCCGCCCCCCAGAAGCGCCCGGCCCGATCCGTATTGGAATCCATCTGGCTATAATCCCCCAAGCGGTCCACCCCCGGTGAGGAAAGATAATTATCCAGGACAGGCGTACCATCAATCTGGTGGATATCCTGGCCAACCTACCCAGTGCGTTTAGTCCCAGCCACGTCACTATCCTGTTTGACTAATCGTGGCATAGGCCCAACTATCCAAATTACCCACCTCCGCGTGAGTGATGTCATTCACGAAGCGCGTCGTTTTTCAACAACTGAGTCATACCTAGCGGGGCCTCCCCCTCGCCCTCCCAGTGGCGTTCAATACTATGGACCTCAAGGTAATAATAATCAGAGGTCTCAGCCCAATTTCCAGTACTCGCAGTGCAACGGCAAGAGGAAGGCGCTTTGTGTACGCTCTCATTGCTCAACGAAATTGTTGACCATCACCCTTATCATAAACTTCTATCAGATTGGAATCAATTACTTTGGTCAAGATGGCGAGCTTCATGGCTGCATCAATGACGTCAAGAATGTGACTGAGTTCCTCATCGGTACGTTTACTCTTCTTGTTTGCTGGTCTTATGCCGACATCGCTTCCTATAGCCCAATTTCATTACAAGAGGGAAGACATTGTCATCTTGACCGACGATAAGACGGATCCTCGCCAGATACCCACCAGAGAGAACATGGTACGCCACTCATCCCTTTCGAATGATATTCAAGTTGACCTTGCCGTAGATTCGTGCCATGCAGTGGTTAGTCAAAGACGCTCGACCCAACGATTCACTTTTCTTTCACTGTAAGTGATAGGCATAGCCTCTCCCTTCTCGACGCTCACTGCAATCAAAAGATTCGGGACATGGTGGTCAAACCAAGGACTTGGACGGTGACGAAGATGATGGGTTCGACGAAGGTGTGTCGCCTAGTAGCTTCCCCCGTGCCTTGCTCATCATTCTACGTTTCCTACAGTGATCTATCCGGTAAGCCGTCTGCAAGGCAATTGCATCACAATAACTTACAACTATGCGACAGGTTGATTTTGAACAGAATGGGCACATTGTCGACGATGTGAGTTCTCTCTAGCTTCTGTATCTCGCCCAGCTCTGACATCTTTCCCTTAGGATATGCATGACATTATGGTCAAAACCTTACCCCCTGGTTGTCGCCTAACCGCAATCTATGATGTATGTCGAAGTTTCCTGTGTACTCTCCTTTCTCTGACACCCACCGTAGTCATGCCACTCTGGTACCGCTCTTGGTGGGTATTTCTCCCCGTTCTCATATCCTCCCTCTCTTAAGAGTCCCACTAAATCTGCCAGACCTCCCTTACATCGTGAGCTTCCTTGTTTTCTGCCGAAAGGCCCAGGCTCAGACTGGGAATGCTAGTATTCGACGGAAGGGAAAATCAAAGAGCCCAACCTCGCCGCAGAAGTGGGACAAGGTCTACTTTCTGCGGTTGGATCCTACGCTCGAGGGGATATGCGAGGAATCTTTGATTCTGCTGTTGGTGTATACAAGTTCGCTACTAATTCTTCCAAGGCGGACAAGATGACAAAATCAACTAAGACAAGTCCGGCTGATGTTGTGCGTCCCTCTTTCTGGCTATGATCAACGGTTGGAACCGACCAAGGAATAGATTCAATGGAGTGGCTGTAAGGACAGTCAAACCAGCGCCGATGCCCAGGAAGCCGGTCAAGCTACCGGTGCCATGAGCTATGTCTGTCTCCTTCAATGCTTTTGCCGCCTTCTGGTGCTGATGATTTGTCAATCCACAGGCCTTCATCACTGCTCTCAGTTAGTCGCTTTCCAACCTATCATCCCTTTTCGAACGTTCCATCAACTTCCTTTCTTCCAGGGGAAAATCCTCAGCAGAGCTATCAACAGCTCCTTGTCAGTATCCGGTATGAAAACGCCCTTCGCCCTTACCCTTACCGTCACCTTACCGTCGCCTCTTCCGAAATTCAGGGAAATTCTGCGTTCCAAGTACAGTCAGAAGCCCCAGGTGCGCGGCGGCCTTCCTTTTTTCTCCGTGATAAGTTGCAGTTTTCTGACCGCTGATTGACAGTTGTCGAGTTCGCATCCAATGGTAGGTCTTTCATCACACATTTGACTGTTGATGCTGGTGTCTTAACTCTCCTTTAGGACACGACCTTATTGTTCATCTGTTAGAAGACAATATCGCCGCTCTAAGTTTACCTAAATTGCCAACATCATATTGAACGTTTCTCTGTGAAGAGATGTAACTCATTCTTATCGTGTACTAATGCTCGTTACAATGATAATCGCCCGATGCCCGAGTTAGATGGACGTTTGGGTCCGTGCCACAGGGTTCTGATCAACTCAAACCCCAAATTCCAAGGCACAGATACCCCATACCCCGCAAAACCGTCGGTTGGGCCGCGAAGTTCGATCACTTTACTGCATTTGTCATTCTACAACCGGCTTCACTTTCGCCGGAGATGCTACATGTTTAGCCGAAGTATTTAAAGGTCATAAACGCGAAGGGAAGGTCTAACTCACATCACCATAACATTCGCTCTATATCTGTATTGATCCATCCATGACCGACCCGAACGTAGTAGGTACCCGGAAATGGAGCGGCCATATGCTGGAGATCTACGCCACTAGGAAAGGTCCTGTTCCTCTTGGTACTGTCTCACCCAAGGAGATCGAGGAGAAGGCTAAAGAAGCACGAAAGGAATACCCTGGTAAGGTTTTGCCATCGGATTGATGATGAGAGCGATCGTTACTGACCAAGTGACCACCTCATAGGTTCGTTCTGGTATGCTGGGGGAAGTGCCGGAACGAATTCTACTTGCAAGGCGAACTTAAACTATTTCGAGAAGTTCCACATTGTGCCTCGAATGCTCGTGGATGCTACGAATCGAAGCCTCGAGGTGGGTGCGCTAGCAATTCACTTATTGGAGCAGAGATGCTGATAAGATTGGTGCAGACGACTCTATTTGGCGTGAAGTACCCCGCGCCTTTGCTCCTCGCACCCATCGGTGTGCAGGGTATCTGCCACGCAGATGGGGAGCTTGGTTCTGCCCGGGCAGCGAGCAAACTTGGTGTACCCTTCATCATGAGCTCGGCTTCGTCGAGGACCATCGAGGCTACAGCAGAGGCGAGCGGTTCCGGACCTCGATGGTATCAGTTATATTGGTACGTTTGTCCTTTCCTGAAACTTCATCTCGATTCGGGTACTCAATCGCTGTCGCTTTTTACCAGGCCTCGATCGAATGATGTAACCCTTTCGCTCCTTTCCCGAGCTAAAGCAAACGGCTTCACCGCACTCGTCGTCACTCTCGATACCTTCGTTCTCGGATGGCGCCCTCACGATCTCGAGAACTCCTACTTGCCATTCTACCATGGTTTAGGCGTCCAAGTTGGGACATCCGACCCCGTCTTTATGGCGCGATATAACAGACAACCCAACACCGAGATCCCCGAGTTCCCTTATGACCCAGCGAAGATCGACGCTGCTGCTGCCGCTGGAGACGCGAAGGTCAAAGACGCCATCTTCCTTGGTATGGAGTACTTGAAGGAAACAAACTCGGGTCTCTTCAGGACATGGGAAGATCTCAAGTTCCTCAGAGATAACTGGGAAGGCCCTATCGTCTTGAAGGGGATACAATCCGTTGGGGTGGGTGATCAATCTTTTGTTCGTCGCAATTCATTGTCTGATACGTATGGGAAATCTTTAGGACGCTGAGAAGGCCATAGAACACGGCATGGATGGCATCATAGTTTCTAATCATGGTAAGTCTAACTCTTCGCGATAGCGTTAACCCTCTCACCATGTGGTTGCGTCGCGTTGCACTATGGCAGGGGGGCGTCAGATTGATGGAGCTATACCCTCTCTATTCGCCCTGGAGAACATCATGAAATCAACGAAGGTCCTTTCAGCGCAGGGAGCTGGAAAGTTCACGGTGCTCTTTGATTCTGGTATCCGTACGGGAGGTGATATCATCAAGGCCCTTGCCCTCGGAGCTCAGGCGGTGCTACGTGAGTCGCGCCTTTGATCTAATTCGTTACTATTCATTATTGATCATGGGGGAACTAGTCGGACGGCCTTACCTTTATGGTTTGATGATCGCTGGCCAAGCAGGTGTCGAACAGGTGGTCAAAGACATTTTAGCAGATATGGATACTTCTATGGGTCTTGCCGGATACACCTCGGTCGAGCAAATCATTGGCGAAAAGGACAAAGTAGCGGTTAAGCTGTAACATAAACATTTATCCAGATTGAGTGGCTGTTGAACCTCGGGGGCGCTTGTAGCAGTAAGATTGTGGATCTATAAAGTGTAGATGTTAGATTGTGTAAATCAAGGTGTATTCAAACAATGTCGACCGCAATTGACCATGCAAGGAATGATGATTTCTCGGGGAGACGCCCTCCGGTCAATACGGAGTTCCCTGTCCTAGAACCATGTCCAATATTGGCACCTTGGGAACGGCAAGGCGACCAGCCAATGAACTCATCGCAAGCGAAGGATCGGGCGCTTGGGAGATTGTCTTACTTAAAAGTATGCACAGGGTGCATCTCTTCGCAACGATCATCCTTCCTCTTCACCGTCGCAACTTCAGAGAAATGGTGAAACTGGTGAGAATGGCCTTGAAGTCGTGTTGAATCTACCGCTAATCGCATAACGCGGTTGCTAAGACACCGGGTGAGTATCCCCCTATCTCCCTGAATTGACGTATACTAATTGTGTCCCATAGAACAACTCGAGGGTGCGTTGATGAGCATAAGGGCGTACTAGGAACCTAAAGCCATAGCTGGCAGAGCACCGTGCGGTGTTCGATAGCTTCGACAGAGGTACACTTTGATCTACAGTCCCTTGCGCACAAGCCATTCGCTAATCACTATCGTTTTACAGATAGCAGTGGAAGTATCTCCAAAGAAGAATTGGGAACTGTCATGCGAGCGTTGGGGCATAACCCGAGCGAGGACGACCTACGACGCATGATTCGTGAGGTTTGTCCCTCTCGTGGATTCCCTTATTCGCAACTTATATTGAGCTCCACGGCATGTAGGTCGACAATGATCGTAATGGAACAATCGAATTCGACGAGTTCATTGAACTTATGACAAGGGCGATGGTTGACCCGGACAAGGAACTCATGGACGCGTTCAGAGCATTTGACCAGAACGGAGATGGGTTCGTTACTGCTGAAGAACTTGCGAGAATAATGGCGGTGATAGGTGTGTACCCTGGTACGCCTGAGGTCCCCCGTCTGAACCATTGTATTTTTAGGGGAGCCGCTGAATGAGCATGAGATTCGAGCCATGATCGCCGAGTCGGACATCGACAAGGATGGCAGAGTCAATTTCGAAGGTGAAGCTGGTTTCCCTAGATATTTAGCGGTCCGTGCTGAATGTGAAACGTTCGATTTTCTGTCCCATCTAGAATTCGTTAGGGTAAGTCATAGCTCCCCCTGTAGTAAAAGAAGGAGTAACTGACTCTAAGAGTAGATGATGAGAAGTTGAAAGGTGACCGACTGCCGAGCGTCAGACACCGACCGGTTTCTCAAGATACTTAAATACTTATCCTAAACCTGAGTAGCTCGCTCGACGAATCATCAGATGCGACAATAATTCTCCATGAATCAGTCAGGCTCCTCAATTGAAAAGGGAGTTCAGTCCGAGAACTATCCTCATGGATCCTGGACCAGACTGGGTGAGAGGTGGTGACTGTTGGCTTCGTCCCAATGGGATATTCGACGCGTCATCTCCATCCGTGCAAGGATCGACCTTTCATTTGATCAAAAGATTATCATCAAGACTTTCTTCCAATTATCCTCGTGAACACACGCATGGAGTCAGTGTAGCCAACCCGAGGACTCCCGCGCACACTGCAGCGGCGTCCCGAAGCAAAGAGATTTGGGTAAGACAGAGCCAAAGAGAGATGTAAGTAAGTAAGACACCCAGAGCAGAGGGCGACACCAGAGAGGTAGGAAAGGGAAGAGGAGAAAGAAAGAAAATTAAGAGCGGTTTGTGTGCGGGTACGATTTAGAGGAAAGGCTGTGCTGACTTGAAAGTCGAAGGGTTGAGTGCTGCCTGCGCTGACTGTCAGGGAGTCCCAGGGAATCATTGGACTCGAGTGAATATTCATTGATTAAACACGATGAAATTGGCTAACTGACTGGAAAAGAGCCTTAGGTTGACCTTGTAAACGAGAAAATATGGCTTTGAGTACTTCGTCCGGACTCGGAATCCCAAGTCGAGCCAGAACAGCCAGAGACTTCCCAGTCTTGAAGTGGGTTCCAGGTTCCAGCAAGGTTCCAGTCACAACAGAGTCATCGGAATGGGCGTGACCAGCAAAGATGTTTTGCGCGGCAAATTAGACGCCAGCCCGATAACCTCACTTGAACTCTGTCGACATTCTCAACAATAGTGACGTTCAAATATACCTTCAGCTCGAGGGCTCAACGTTTGTTTGGCAAAGTTAGCCGCGCACCAAGCGCGCAGTGACCGAGTCTGTGGTCCGATGAATAAGCAAACGGAGTATGAATCCAGGCGGGCAAATAGCTAGTAGATGGGAACGACCTTACTAATTTGGAGGGGACCCTGAAGCATGTATACTTATATTAGTCAGTTACAAGTGTCAGTATGGCGGTTTAGCCTAGCGGATTTATCGCCTGAGCCTTCTTTTTGCCTCCCAGCGCGCCGGGGTTCGAACCTGGCAAGACCCATCAATTTTCCGAGCAGTATCTCCACTCAAAACATGCAAAAGGACGGAGCAAAGGGAAAGGAAATAATTCACGAAATATAAATGCCTTGACGAGGTTCGAACCCCGGCGCGCTGGGAGGCAAAAAGAAGGCTCAGGCGATAAATCCGCTAGGCTAAACCGCCATACTGACACTTGTAACTGACTAATATAAGTATACATGCTTCAGGGTCCCCTCCAAATTAGTAAGGTCGTTCCCATCTACTAGCTATTTGCCCGCCTGGATTCATACTCCGTTTGCTTATTCATCGGACCACAGACTCGGTCACTGCGCGCTTGGTGCGCGGCTAACTTTGCCAAACAAACGTTGAGCCCTCGAGCTGAAGGTATATTTGAACGTCACTAATATCATGGCCTGTATCAAAATGGCCCTGAGACGCTGGCGTTTTGAAAACTTCTGCGCCGTTACATACATACTTAATTGTTTCTAGGCATGTCGCATGATGCGTAAAAACGCTAGACAAATCCGATCTATTACTTGACGTCTGTCGCACATGCTTCCAGCTCAATTCCAGCTTCGATTTACAGCATCGTCTATCTTTACCTGCCCTCTTTCGGAGACTGTTCGGAGAGCAAGTACGTGCTCTCAACCTCAGGTGCCGTATCTGCTTGCTCTGTACTGAGTCACCTGCGGACCATTCTAGGTTGACAACTGGACAGCCCTCTTCTACTCGTACTGCATCTCAAATATCGATAATCACACCGTCGAGTTGGGCCTACCGAACCCAGAATCTGTTTTTTTTTTTTCAATTCCGNCCAACTTGTTCTGCCTTAACCTTCGCCTCTCCTCAAATTCCCATCCTACTGCTGCTAGTAGCCAAGATGCATC
Source organism: Pleurotus djamor (assembly GCA_029747585.1). NCBI lineage: Eukaryota > Fungi > Basidiomycota > Agaricomycetes > Agaricales > Pleurotaceae > Pleurotus > Pleurotus djamor. The sequence goes on along the minus strand of JAPEVF010000021.1, from coordinate 149,161 downwards.
GCGTGCAAGTGAAATTAATCTACTTGTGTTGTTCGCTCCCCATGTCATCCGAACAACACAGATCACTTAGCCTTCGATATAGGGGCCCAAATCGTCGAAACTGAAGCCATTTTGTTGGATTCCGCTGACATGTCAAACTTGAAGGTTTTTGCTCTGGTCACCGAACGCTTTATTGACGCCTCCGATATGACAAAGACCAAAACTGTATATTGCCACCTTGGCTTTCGACAGGCTCCATAGTACGTATAAAAGGTGGTCTTCGCTTCTACAACCTTTTCCCTCCAGCTACCTGCCTTGAATTTCGCGACGTAGCCCTTGTCATGCTCGCGTTCACAGACCTAGTTCGCATTCTTACGCTCGGACTTTCTGCCTCCCAAGTAGTCGCCAATCCACTACCGGGGACGGCCACCGTCAAGCTCGATTCTGCGACATTGACTGGCTACTCAACAGGCCGGGTCAACAGGTTCCTTGGTATCCCCTACGCCAAGCCCCCGTACGTCAAACATGTCTTTTTATCTGTGAGATGGACCTTGACCATTTCGCGCACTGGGCATTAGGGTTGGAACTCGACGATTCAGACTACCAGAACCCATTCCTGCTTATACCGGCAACATTAAGGCGACTCATTTCGGACCGTCCTGTCCTCAACAGGCCTTCAAACTTCCCTTACCGGATGGGCTAACTTCTGAAACCACCGACTTGCTCATAAATACGATTTTTAAAGTTGCTTTCCCTGACAGCGAAGACTGTAAGTATGGGGTTCGACTCCAAGGGTAACCCAACGCATACATTGTTGTACCGTCTGTGCAGGCCTTTCTCTCAATGTGGTCACGCCAGAAAGTGCTGCTCCTACATCGAAGCTTCCAGTGATCATAGTGGGTGTTTCTATCCAACCACTTGAGACAATGTTGACGCTAGTCCCAGTGGATATTCGGCGGTAACCTAACATCAACTTCAATGCGAAAGAGATAATGTTAACACTGCTTAGGTGGGTTCCAGTTTGGGGGCGCGAGTCAGTGAGTGATGGTACTTATTTTTACATGTCCATGGAGATGACTTATTAGCTCGTAGGTTCGACTTCAGCCAGTTGGTAGAGAAGTCTATTCTGCGTGAACAGCCCTTCATCTACGTCAGCTTGAACTATCGGTGCGTCTTCCTCCGATGACGGGAGGTAGCACAATGCTCACCGCCTCGAGCTTAGGTTGAATGGCACGTCTATAGCCCCTTCATCTTTCTTATCTGTCCGAGCTAATCTGGAGCTAAACTTAAGGCTTTGGCTTCCTTGCCAGTCGGGAGGTAAAAGAGGCCGGCGTCGGAAACTTAGGCTTGCACGACCGTTCGTTTGACCAAGTTCACATCCCTAGAAATGCCCCTGAACGTTAACTCTCCCTTTGTAGAACGAGAAGCGATGCGCTGGGTCCAAAAGTACATCTCCAAGTGAGTGTATATCTGGTGTTTTTTGCGGATGAGTTCTCAGTTACTCGTGGTCTAGCTTTGGTGGAGATCCCTCGAGAGTTACGCTGTGAGTCCCAAACACACATATGACTCCTAAGAAGGATACGTTCATCGCGGACTGTAGATGGGGTCAGAGTGCTGGGGCTATCTCTAGCTCTCTTCACATGCTCTCAAACAACGGAAACAACGAAGGCCTTTTCCAAGGTGCTTTCATGCAATCTGGTTCCCCCATCCCAGTTGGAGACATCACCCATGGTCAACCCTATTATGACATGATTGTTCATGATACGGGATGTAGTAAGGCCGTTGATACACTCGATTGTCTCAGGGGCGTTCCGTATTCGAAGTTGAAAGATGCAATCTTCAGGACTCCGTCAATCACCGGTTACCGTGTCAGTACTTACTCTTCCTTTCTTTTGGTTTTGGATAATTCTAAGCGTCGTGGACGCCATTCTGTAGTCATTGCTCCTTACTTGGCTGCCTCGCGCTGATGGGGTCTTCCTGAGCGATGCCCCTCAGAGGTTGGTTCAACAAGGAAAAGTCGCCAACGTTCCGTTTGTGACAGGCGATACTGATGATGAAGGGACGATATTTTCACTGGCGAACCTCAATATCACGTACGTCTTGTTTTATGCCCTCTTCCCTTCACGAACCATCAGCTCAATTGCGCGATAATAAACAGTACATCAGATCAATTAAAAGACTACATTCGAACAGTATACTTCCCTTCCGCGACGGAAGCACAACTGGACGCGTTAGTCGTACATTACCCGCAAGATCCAAGCCAAGGATCTCCTTACGGCACTGGCCCCTTGCATATGCTTTCGCCACAGTTCAAGAGATTAGCGTCAATTCAAGGGGATGCAGTATTCCAAGCACCGAGAAGATTCTTCTTGGAACAACGGTCTGGGATGCAGAATACTTGGGCTTTCTGTGCGTTCTTTCCCTTTGTGTTACGCTGGACATTTGCATGTTCATCTCTACTCTCCACCATAGTGAGCAAACGCTTCAAGAGTACACCCTTCCTTGGCTCGGTAAGTCCCAGCCCACCGCTGTCTCGTATCATACACAGATCCTCATCATTAACGCAGTTCCACGGCTCTGATCTTGCCGATGTCTACCTCGAAGGCGAACTTGCAGAATATATTATTAACTTCGTCAATCACCTCGACCCCAATGGAAGACCTGGAAGCAACCATCTAAACAGAACAAACTGGCCAAAATATACTCAAGGCTCACCAAATCTTCTTACGTTCAGCGATGACCTGTTCTCTCCTCGCATCACGCAAGATACGTTCAGGAGACTGCCCATGGATTTTCTGACCCGTGTAACTCTGGCGAATCCGGTTTGAATTTAGGTAGCTTCCCTCATTGACATAGAGTACATAGACACGCTGCAAACGGCTCGTATTTGTTGTTCTATCCACGTTACAGCAGGCTTCTATTTCTGTGCCTCATCTTTTCTCTTTCTCCTCAACTTTGTTGAACCTTTTCGTCCCTTCCGTCCCCAGACCCATCACGTTCATCTTTCACCTTTTCATTGGGAGATTGGGCACCATTGATACTACCAACCGCCGTGGGCGGGAGACTCGAGGACGCGCCGGCAGCCTCTTCATCATGGTGTTTCCGCGCATCAACAACACTCTTTCTTGGTTCAATACCCCCTTCGTATCCAAACCACGTGTGACGACTGCAATGTGGGCCCCGCAGGGAGAGTATGAGCAGTTGCCAACCGTACCATCCAAGGTTCAAAGCAGCTGCGGGTCTCCAGCCATGTTCGATGAAGACCTTCGTGCCGACAGCGGTTCCCATGACCTGACCTATGAATAGCTAGCGACGAAGGACCCGTTTTCAGTCTTGCATTTGAAGAAAGGAACGTGAAAACAGATAAATACCGAAAGAATGAATACAGCATTGAGTCGGGCTCTAGCTTCGGGGAGTATGCTATCCACAGATGCTGTAAGAAACTGGCTACGACATAACATCAACGTCGTGGAAGCACTCACCCAAAAATAGCTGTTGATAAGGAGACCTGCTGCATTTGTCGGAATAGGTCGAGACCCAAGCAAGTTATGATGACAGCTGCGATATTGATACCGCCAGCTCCAACTTGAATGCTTTGGAAGCATGTAAGGGCGAGCATTGCAATCAGAGTCGCATACCAGGGCACGAGCCGATCGATTAGCCGCCCAACGAGTGGACCAACAGCTACGCCGAACATCCCAATCAAGCCGAAGAGGCCAATCACAAGGCTGCGAAAGGCGTGGATCGTTAGCCCTCGACATCATGGCGAAAGGATGGACCTACGTCGAGTAATTGTAAGGGGCACCTCCGAGCAGGAAAGTAAGCGTCACCCAGTAGCTACTGAAGCAAGCGCTGCCTGCGATATTGATCAAGCACGCCTGTATCAGCAGGGGTTCCGTGAAGGCAAACTTTGCCATCGTCCAGAGGATATCCCAGTACGTCAGATGCGCGTTCTTTGCCGGGTAATCTGGTAATATCAAATAACTGCCGACCAAGACGAAGTATTGAACACCAATTGCCATATAATAAACAACGCGATAGGATGCGAATTCCGCGATAACGCCGGCCAGAACTCGGGCGATGAGGACACCAAAAAGTAGACCTGAGAGGACCATGGATATGGCTGCTGCGCGTCGATTTGGAGGCGCTAGATCGGCTGCGAGTGGTAGGAGGATCTGAGGGGTCACTGTGACCAACCCTATTAGGAAACACAGGGCCTCAAACACCGCGAGGCTGCTGGTAACTGCGAGTCCAATCGTGAGAGACGCAGAGACGATAACTAGGGCAAGTATTAGTTGACGTCTTCGCACAAGATCACCCAAAGGTGAGATGAAGAGGATGCCGCATGCGTATCTAGAGGCAGGCAGGGGTGAGTCGCAGGGTTACTCCGCCGAAGCAAAGATTTTTTTACCCTGCTTGAACAAGGGTAGGGATACTGACAAATAAGAGGTTTAATGCACTTCCAGGGTTCAACTGAGAGAACTCACTTTGAGATTTGACTGTAATCGACGTTGAATGCCCTAGAAAATTCAACTGGCGCATCCGGTCAATTGACATCCGTGCCTATACCTCTCCCGACACGTACTTAGCAGGGGCTGGCAATAATACAAATTGGCGACGGCTGGAAACGAACTCAGATATCCAACATCAAGGAAAATTGAAGAGAAGCTTACTGAATGTGCTCGCGAAGCCAAAAGACAAGTTGAGAAACAAGCCAAAGTGAAAAGGCTCTTTGGGGTTGTACCGCAAGTGTTTTGGGATTGGCACGAATCCAAAATCATGGGTATAAGTCACGGGCTCGGGAAGGTCTGAACTACCAGACATAGCCCGTTCTCTGGACTGGAAGAGACTCAAGAACACGACGGAGGTTTGCTGAGAAATCTTCGAGTCGGTTATCTGGATTCTCGCGGTTATTTTTGACATTTGTTCATTTGGGTGTCCGAAGGGCCGTCGGCTTTCAATTTTAGCTCTTCACGGCAACGGTCGACGCGTGAAGCAATAATTTTCTAATTCTCATGAACCACGCATCGTCGGTATCATGCATCGCCGTCGCTTGAATTACATTGAAGATGGGGGAAGTGAACCAGGAAATGAACGCAGAACTCAAGCCTAAAAGTAAATCGGTCTCCGAAATTTGAACACCCGAAAGACATCTGATCTCACGATCAGTGTAGATGTCCCACGGTCAGTAAATTGACTTCAGGTTCAACCTCTCTCCCGTTTCCCTTTTTTACGTCGACCTCGACGTTTGCCTCGTTCCCGACGCTGTTTTTCTTCTATCCGTCTCACTTTTCTCTTTTCACGACTGAATCATGGCCGCATCAAGGACGGATCTGCTGGCATGGCTTAACGATCTGCTGCAGATGAACTACACCAAAGTCGAACAATGTGGCAGCGGCGCGGCGTATTGCCAAATCATAGACTCGATATATGGTGTGTACGAGCCTCTAACAGATTAGAGCTCCATGTGAAAGAGCTTTGGGACTGACGCGTCGCTTCTCAACAGGCGACCTTCCGTTAACTCGCGTCAAGTTCAATGCGAAACATGAATACGAGTATCTTGTGAACTTCAAGGTATTGCAAAATGCTTTCAAGGCGAAGAAGATAGACAAGGCGCGTCACTTCTCATGACAACACTCGGAATACGATCATCTCACGCGACTACTCATCATCTAGCCTATCCCCGTCGAGAAGTTAGTCAAGTGCAAAATGCAGTAAGTCAACGTGATACTTCCGTACGACGAAGCAACCACTTATTCCGGTATTTTCCCCCCGATTCAGGGACAACCTCGAGTTTTTGCAGTGGTTGAGGAGATATTGGGACGCGAATTATGGTGGTCAAGGTTATGACCCTGTAGCCAGGCGAAAAGGTGCACCGGGCGATCCACCTGCAACCGTCGCTCCACTTGGTCCTTCTTCTAGTTCAACACGCGCGGGTCTCTCAACGGGTGGTACGCGCCAATTTTTGTGATTGTCTCCCTTGTAAGCTGACTCGTTATGTAGGCCGAGCTGGGGGACGAACACCAGTCGGTGGACCCCGATCCGGAAGTGCCCAATCCAACGAAGCCGTTTTAGCTCTCCAAGGCCAGGTCAAGGAGCTTTCTGGACATCTCGAAGGTTTGGAGAAGGAGAGAGACTTTTACTTTGAGAAAGTAAGCCTCGATCTCAGGTTATCATGCACATGTATCTGACTAGAATTTCGAAGTTGCGAGATATAGAGATCATCGTACAGCAACAATTGGAAGCATTGGAAGCTGATGGTAAGGAGGACGCCACCCTCAAAGATATCCAGAAGATTCTATACTCGACCGAGGTAAGCGCCAACCGTCCTGTTCCCTGCCACCCGTTTTCACCAACGTTACTAGGATGGGTTCGAGGTACCTGACCAGCAGGCCGTAGATGAGGAAGAAACATTTTAGATTAACATCAGTCTTCCTCGGTAACTCCTTTCGTGCTTTCCATTCCCTCTTTTCGCTCTCCATACAATTGCATGCTGCTTCCACCACATACCTTCCTTCCATCTGTATCGGTATCGATATGCACCTTCAACGTCTAGCAGTCATTTGAATGATCGTACTTACTCTACCAACTTTTCCCACATTCCTTCCTTAGTTCTCCCCCATTTTGATACATTGCCTCGGATATATGTGTATACAAGTTACATCTGCTAATACTGAAAGTCCCCTTTGCAACGTAAGGCTATGTGAATATCAATGAGAACGAAGGTAGGCGGTTGGGAAGACAGCTAAGAATACAACTACAGGCCAAAGTATTTCGTACAGAATATGATGGATATCTAACATAGATAATAATCAAATGCGAATGTATGTGGAAGATGATGTATGATGGTGATGCTAAGGATAAAGATAAATTAAGATGGTATCATTGTCTGGCACGACAAACGAAAACACGAAACGCAAATCACACACGGGCGCAGAGACTGTCATTGATGCGAAGTTTTGCAACAAAGATAAAGATCGAGCCAGCGATGATGGTCGATCCAGCGAACGCGGACATGGGGACGTAGGAACCGTAGGCTTTCAATAGAAATCCGCCTATAGGTCCACCAAGGAGAGAACTATACAGAAAATCATTGCTTGTATCAACAAAGATCAAGGGCAAATCTTATGAAAGAGACTTATGGGAAGGATATCACCGTGTAGAGCGTTCCTAACCTTGTTCCTATCTCCATTTTGTCTGAGATTTGTATGACACAGGGCGTAATGAGCGACACGAAAGCTCCAGAGAAAAAGCCGTAGAGTGCGGCAAAGAACATGATGGACACGATTTGATGTGATAAAAGCCAGATAGTGAGACATAGCAGGCCTGAAAGGAATGCAGATGGAAAGAGCAGGTTGAAGCGCCCGAAGGTGTCAGATAACCACGATGGGGCGATGCGCCCGAAGAAGCCACCGCCATTGAGTACAGCGAGCGCATAGAACGACATATGCGATGACAGGTGACTATCATGTGCGAAATCGGCCAGATAAAAGAACGGAATGAAGAGACCTACGACGACAGGTAACGTTAGCCCAGGGTTCTAGGAATGCTGGAGCGAAATGGAAACGCACCGAGGGCGACGAATGCGCTGCCAATTGTCAACAAGACGAAACGAACATCCTTGAATCCACTAAACTGGACGCAAAGGCCCTTTCGCTGCTTAGGCGGAAGACGCGTGGTGACAGTGAGAACGGCGGTGATGCAGCACAAGGCACTGATGAGACCGAATACGCGAACGGCCCAACCAAAGCCAATGCTATCAAAGAGGTGGCGAAGCATGATCGGATATATCACTCCCCCTGTCAAAGGTAACTGAGTACTTCGCGCGGGAGAATTGAGTTCTGATGCATACCCAAGCTTGATCCTGCGGCTACGAGACCCAGCGCCGTCGCTTGAAGGTGTTTGAAATGGGTCGAAACACTCGCCATACAAGGGTAGAAACTGAAGCAGTTAAGTATCGAGGAGGGATAATATTGCACACGGATAGACACTCACAGCATCCCCACACCCAAGCCGAACAGCAAACCTTGACATAAAACAAACTGATAGAAACGAGTCGAGATGCTAGTCATCATGATGGCGAGCGTGTAGATGATAGTCCCAACGATCATCAGAATCTTGGGGCCAAATGTATCGTAGAAACGGCCAATGGGACCACCCTGTTCGACGGTCAGCCAGACGTAACGAAAGAAATGGTAGGCATACCGAGAAGAAGAACATCCACAACTGTAGGGACCCTATCCAAGAGATTGTGGATGGTGGTAGATGACCGAGCTGATGAGTTGAGTACCATGTTTGGAATGTCCCGAACGAGTTCATTAGACCGAAGGTGGCGAATAGCGCGAGGAAACCACCAAGGACGGCCAACCACGCCCGTAATCCTCCATCAAGAGGGTTGTCAGTATCGCGAGGTAGCTCGACTTCCGGGATGGTATTTGTCAGTGTGATGGTGGAGGTCCGTGCATCCAATGCAGTATCAGTCTTGACGGAGAGGAAATGGTTCTCCTTCATCTCTTGGACATAGGTGGACGAGGCAGACGCAGCGCTCCGGGTGAAGGCAAGCATTCTTTATCCCACCCTCCCAAAGGGGGGGACACAAACGTAGGGAGGTGGTGGGTTGAAAAGGATTGAGAGATTGAGATGGGCGAGGCCTAAGCGTGAATATAAAGGACTCTCCACGCATAGCAATCCATTCATGGCAGATGCTAGAGACTGGCCATCAGTTGTAATTGACTCGAGAGTGTTTGTAGGTTCCAGATTTGACACCTGGGGCAACACCGCCCTTACGACTCCGAATACGAGAGCGTGGACACATGAACGGAGTTTCCCCGTTGACACCGGGCTATGGCAGATCCCAACACATATATGGTTGTGATCTGGTTCGCGTTGCTGAAATAAACATACGACGAAATCATTCCGTTTTGCCAAACAGACGAGTCCTGTTATGGGCGCACGGTCAAGGCCGAATAAAATGATAATTTGTGAATCGCTAATGCAAGGTCAGACAGAAAATATATGAGCAAAGGTTGCAAATTCACCTGCCCCCGTCAAGCCCCCATCGCTGATGCGCCGCTGCGGGTCGTCCCACCCACAGCCTTACGCAAAGCAACTCTTGACGAACGCTGAGGAAGCTCAATGCACTTGAATTTTAATTCCATTACGTTCCCATGTCGAGTCAAATGTTCCAAAGCTGGAAGACGTGTGCCACGATGATGCGACCTTTACCGAATCGGCTTCCACACGCTCAAGTCCGAAATCTCCATACGATGACCAAGAAAGCCAATAATTCCCTGACCACCGTCATCGACGATGTCAGAAACCTTTTCTTTCGCGAACTGGCCTCCTACTCTCGAAGAAAGCCAGATTTCGCATCTAACTGAGCTCGCTACGACGTACGCGCTGTCCCATGGATTGACATATCTCCCAACGGGGAAGCAACCTCGGTTCCCATCATCAGCGATTCACGCTCCTTTAGCTTTGTTTCCATCACCGATTCCTCGAGATTTGTTTCAGCTGGCCCAGCGGATCCAGCACACCTACAATGTGCTTTATGCAAGAATTGCGATGGACGATGGTTTCCTCGATGAGGTCATGGGAGCTGAGCAGGGCGTCGGGCGCGTTGACGAGTTTGTTGGAAAGTTGTGGTCAGGGTGGAAGAAGTTGAGGGACGAGCAAGTTCACCAAGTTGGTCCACGCAACCCTTCCCACCATCGTCGATCACGCTGAACTCTGATGCCCCTAGACACTTCACCTGGGACTGTTCAGATCAGACTATCTCCTTCACGAAAATGCAGGTTCATCTACCGGCTTGAAGCAGGTCGAGTTCAATACCATCTCCTCGTCGTTTGGTGCGTTGTCCGAAAGGGTTGCGGGATTGCACAAGCGAGTCCATTCGAGCGCGCATATTGTCCTTTTTCTGTGCTAAAACAAAAACAGACACTTGCTCTCGGCTACGGATTACTATGCATCGTCGCCCAATTTGACAAAGGACAATTTGCCATCGAATAGCACGACTTCGGGACTTGCGGCGGGGTTAGCGACGGCCCATGCCCACTACAACAATCCAGAGTAAATTGTCCCATTTTTGAGCTATACACGATGATGAACGGTGTTCACGACAGAGCACACATCCTCTTCGTTGTTCAGCCTGGCGAGCGGAACGTTTTCGACCAGCGGTGGTTGGAGTATGAGTTGTTAGAGAGGTATCGTCTTCCGATGCGCAAGGCAGTTGCCTCTTGCTGAAACATACTACTTAGGCACTCTATCCGTGTTATCCGCCAGACATTCGACGAACTCGCCCATTCAGCATCGGTAGACCCCCATTCGTCCGTTTTACGCGTCACCCAGGCTTCAGGGCGAGCTACCGAAATCTCAACAGTCTATTTCCGTGCGGGTTATGCACCGACCGACTACCCGACTCCTTCGCACTATGAAACTCGGTTCTTGCTTGAACGCTCAAAGGCAATCAACTGCCCGAGCATCCCATTGCAACTGGCAGGTGGGAAGAAGGTTCAACAAGTACTTACGAAGGAAGGCATGCTGGAACGCTTCCTCCCAGACTCGGATCATGCATCACTGCAAGAGATCAGAGCCAGTTGGATGGGTATGTGGGGACTTGATCTAGCCGGTGACGATGCGACGGATGGAGAGCCTATCGGGGTGAAGATGGCAAGACAACGTGCGATGGAGCTGGTCCTCAAGCCACAGCGAGAGGGCGGCGGTAACAATGTGTACAAAGAGTCGATCCCGGGGTTCCTGGACACCCTGACCCCATCGGAACGCAAGGCATGGATCGCCATGGAGTTGATAGTACCTCCTTCGGGAACTTGCAACTACCTGATCCGGTCTGGTAGCTCGGATCAGGCTGAGCATACCGCTGTCCGGGCTGAGGTTATCAGCGAGCTGGGTATCTTTGGATGGGCGCTGTTTGGCGACAATGAGGTCAAGAAGGAGGAAGAAGCCGGATGGCTTGTCAGAACGAAGGGGATCGAAAGCAATGAAGGAGGAGTCGCCACCGGGTACTCAGTGCTGGACTCCATCGTCCTGGTTTAAATTTATTAGGTGTGTATGGCGTGTTATGAGGCCTGTCAACACGTTATCATTTTTTTTACTCAACGAGCATTTCAGATAACATTTGCGTTAACTCACCGTTCAACTAGAATAATGTGACGATATCTGGTGTGTGAAGACGAACACACAATCGGGTCAGCCTCAGAAACCAGAAATGGAGTTTGTCGAACCACCAAGAGATATCCCCTGACCCATGCTCGTCGTTTTCGAGCCCGAGGTCGTCACTGCAAGTGCGACTTCCAACATAAAGCCACATTAGTGACCTGGTATTCAGGAAGATTTCACCGCACTGGTTGTCGCTTCCAAACAAGCCGGCGGGAGCTCTTGAATGATCTAACTAGCTATCAACGCTTCAGCTCTCAGTTTGTACTGCGATGAGCGGGCCGTTCATGGGTGCGGCCACCGACGTGTTCCAAAAAGGAAAGTCCGTTGCCGCAATTTTTAGCGCTGGATGCTGATTGGAGGCCACAATAGATTACATCCCGGTTCGAGGACGGATGTCGGAGCCTTGGATATTGGAGGGTGTTAATATCAAGCACCTGGATATACTGAGTGCCGTCGCTGGGATGGACAGAATACGCGTGCGCAAATGTCATACCTCGGTCTCAATACTCACTGTGGAAGTCGTGAATGCTCGACCCGAGGCCTCGAAAACGATGAGCTCAGTTCATCCCCAAACCCAATGAGCATGCGTACTCATTTTCAAAGCTCGAGCTCTTACCTGCTCTCCTAGGGGATGGAGGTCCGCTTCTGTATTGACAGTCGCCCGTGTACCTGCAGTGATCTAGTGGTGCGAAGCAATTTAATTTTTTTGGTTGGCACTCACCTTCCCCACGATTCTTCGATAGTGGGCATGGGGACTACGCCTCGCTTTGAAGCTTGTCGAGGGACTGGTCGGAGGGACTACCATGTCCGTGGGTAATGGAATGGGATATAACCAGTATTTTTGCAGGACCCAGTAAATCGGGAATATCCATGCATTGTGGACTTTCCATTTTCGTCCTCCGCCCATTGTTCTGTGGGCGACCCTTTTTCGCGTTTTCGTGCTATGGCCCAAAGGCCACCGGACGACGTCATTAGTGCTGTATCTCGGTCCGTGAAATTTGCTTCCCGCTCTTTCACTTATCTTTCCTCCATCCCCTCATCTCAACCCAAGTGTTCCGTCTCCTCCCACGATTACCATACCCGGTGTCGTCGTTCAATATCTCGGTCACATATTTACACCGCCTCGCACCCGATCACATCCCCCACTATGCCGAGTTTATTAAACCAGCCCATCCTTCGGGGGCGTCGCAAGCGTTCATCGCTGCCGAAAGCCATCCATGAAGTCCCGGTCGAGATCCTCCTCCGTATCTTCAAGCTTGCCGTTGAGGTCCATAACACATACGACGACAAGTTCAAGGCGCGTTCGTGGCTGATGTCGGTTTGCCGTTTGTGGCGAGACGCGATTCGTGACACGCCCGGTTTCTGGCTTACCTTCATCGGGTTGGAGGCCATGCCATGTCTCGATGATTATATCCGCCGTGCTAAACAATTCCATGTGGACATCCGAGGGCATCCCGAGCTTCCCTTCGATCTGCCCAGGGCAACGAAGGTACTCAAGCTTATCGACCGAGTCAAGGTGCTCCAGTTCGCCTTTAAATACGACGACTTTTACCGCATTGAGAAGTTGCTCTCGTCGCCCACCACGTCGCTCGAGGTCGTTCGTATCGAGGTCAAGTGCAGACGCACCATCGACGACGTCCCGATTACCGTCCAACTTCCACCAGCGTTCGAGGATAATATATTCGGAGGACTTGCGCAGCCAAACCTCAAGGTCTTAGAACTCAGGTTTTGCGAGATCGCGTGGACTGCGCCGTTACTTTCCTCCTGCGGTAAGCTCACCGACTTGCGGTTGGAATCGCAACCGCATCGTCCAACATACGCAGTATTCGTCTCTGTGTTCAGTGGCCTTCAAGCCTTGAGGCGACTTCACATCACATTTTCGCTTCCCGACGATGCGCGTCTTGACCCCAGTCACAAGCTTGCTATCGACCTTCCCAACCTTCGATACGTGTACATTGAAGACGATGTCTTTGCTCTCGCCATATTCTTCTTCTCCATCAAGTGTCGCCTCAGGTCCCTTTGCGTTGATGCCTGCAACCATGAATGGGAAGAGGAAGATTTCACGCACGCTACTCATTTCATGATCTCCGCCATGAGAACCCTGGATGGGGCCTTTTCTCAGCTTCCCGTTACCAACTTTCAAGTGATGGGTAACTCCCACCAGTCTTACGAGATTATCAAGTTCTCTGGCATAAATGCCAGTGGAGACGGACAGCCGGTCTACACTACCCACTTTACCATTACCTTTGCATTCACCATTCCACGCGACGCTCGAATTTACTCCGAAGCCCTTCTCCGCCTTGCCTTCACCAAGGTGCCTGTGTGCGACGTCACCACCCTCCAGTATGAACTGGGATTCAATGACATTGATTGGGACTTGTGGAGTCGCGAAGGGATTGCGATGCACATGCCCAACGTCAAGCAAATGGATCTGTCCAAGTATGCGTACAGAAGCTTTGTCCATGCGGCCACAAGCACCACCGAGGTCTTGTTTCCCAGGTTGAAGAAGATTACGGCCCCCAGCAGCGAAGTCGCGCGCCATGTGAAGCGTGGTCAGCCTTTCGTAGAAGGATGTGCGGGCGCTAGGCCTAGGCCCTTCGTCGTCATCTCATATTGAACGTTGCATCGACCTGCCCCGCAGTTCATGGACTTTACTTTAATGTACCACTTTTGCATACTTATTCATCATTTATCTCATATTCACTCATCCATGCATATCTCATTCATATCTCATCCATATACTGAAAAAGCCTGCCGTTGTATGTATTTACTTGGTACCAGATTGACAATGACTTTTGTACGGCAAAAAGCGGGCCTGACCGGGAATTGAACCCGGGACCTCTTGCATCTTAACCCTTCTCGAAGGGCGGATGTAACACCCGAAGCAAGCATCGTACCACTAGACCATCAGGCCGGTTGGCTCCAGAGCAACTTTGAAAATTGAAGTAGTCATGGATCGTGTGCTTCTGACCCTGAAAAACTCTCTCGGACACGGTCGGAGTTGCTGCAAGGTTCAAGTTCCGCTCCGTCTTCCCGAAGTCAGGTCACACTGTTCATCGAGCCCAACGACCACAATCCTTTTTGCTGCCAACTTTATTAGCAACTCCTTGCTTCCTCACCACCACCATCTTGTAAAATGTCTGACCTCTGCCCCGTCTACGCGCCCTTCTTCTCGGCCATGGTACGTGTTTCGCGTCGTCGCTGCTGCGTACGTGTTCAACCTTGCTCATCGCCTTCAACGACGCAGGGATGTGCCAGCGCCATCATCTTCACTTGTAAGTCAACTTGCAGGAGTAAATGCGGGCGACGCTGACCCGCTGGTGTCATTCGACTCATTTCAGGCATTGGTGCAAGGTTCGTTTTTTCTCCTTGTATGCTAGGGCATGACTGGGTCGGGCTTACGCTGGGGTACTCATTGCGCAGTTACGGAACCGCTAAATCTGGCGTTGGTATCTCAGCTATGTCGGTGTTGAGGCCAGATTTGATGATGAAGTGTGTGGTTCCGGTCATTATGGCTGGTATCATTGCCGTGAGTAGTCGTTTTGGATCATCAACTTAGCCGTTTTTGACACCGAGACAACCTCACAGATCTACGGTCTTGTCATTTCGGTCCTCATTTCCAGTTCATGTAAGTTGAAATTGCAGAGGACTAGTTTCCCGGACCTTATTTTTGCGCAGTGGACGTGCACATGTCATTGGCTCAAGGTTTCGTGCAACTCGGTGCTGGTCTCTCGGTTGGTCTTGCCGGTCTCGCTGCTGGCTTCGCCATTGGTATCGTTGGTGATGCTGGTGTCCGAGGCACGGCTCAACAACCACGACTCTATGTCGGCATGGTGCGTGTTAGCATATCCCTAAGTATCAGCGGATCTGACGCAGTCTCCACAGATTCTCATTCTCATCTTCGCGGAAGTCTTGGGTCTTTATGGTTCGTCGTGGCCGTGTACCTGTCTAGCAATGCGCTTAATTGCTTTATCGTTTAGGTCTCATTGTTGCCCTCATCATGAACACCAAAACCAGCACCATGAATGTATGTGCTTGAAGAAGCATGTCCCCAGCTTCCACAAAGCAACGACATGTCGGAGAATGTGGAACGGCTTCGATGGAGCGATGCATACAAGATATCTAGTACTCCACCCTCGCACGGACCTTTCGTTCAATCTTACTTGCTCTTCTTGACCGTTGTTGTCCTTTAATGCACCTCTATCGTCCTTTGATACCCTTGATGCAGCTGTGTTAAAAGTCTCTGAATCCCTGCGCCTTCGGTGACCCTCCTCTCTTCGACGTACGATCCTGTTCAAGCAAGTGCCTCATCGCGCGTAAGTGGGCACCCAAGCTTGCGGGCTGTAATTGAGGAGGCTCAACGGAGTGTAGGTTGCTCGACTAAATCTCGTGTTCCGATGCCGATGCCTTCCATTTCGTTGGCTTGCTGACGACACCTGCCGAAGGGTCTGCGCATGGGTAAGGCCTCCGTATATGAACAACTTGGTGATCACGCATTCATAGCCTTGCTATCTTCTCCCTGATCATTCTAGTGCTTCTCATTCTTCTCGAAGCACCATGTCATCGGATGACGCCGTTGGTTACATTTGCTTCCGCTACCAGCTTGGATTGGTTTCCGACCCAGTCCCGCTGTCTGGCATTTCCCTCGGCTAATCCAGGTTTCGAATAATTTAGCATTGTTTCCGAGGCGGCGTTCGAGGCTTCTGGCAGCCAGCATGTACAAAACAGCCAGCGCAAATGGTACTTGTTTTGTGATTCCGCATCATGACCCTACCCAAACTTGATACAATTTCTGAACCACCATGATCGCTTGTCGTCTCAGAGCAGCTTCCCAACATGCAATACCTATCCTTGCGGAAAGTTGAGCGTTTTGTGTGAGTTTATCCGTCTCGCTCTGATACAGTCATTCTCCTCGTCACTGATGGCAAGTATGTTCCTCAAATGTTTCCTGTGTCCCACTCCGCGATGGTTCTATTAATCGTCATGCTTCATCAACACCAACAGCCGGCTAGTCCTTCGCCACCCAACATAGTCACAGTTACACACTCAACGGTCGAATGGCCAAGACCGCCTAGGGATCTCTAGTGGCATCGAGTTCCTGGCCTAAGTCACTTCGTTTATATATGGCCCCATCGACGATTCGATTGTGATTGTAGGTGCTTCGAAGTTCCCGTGGTGTGCTTCAACCCTTCTCCTTCGTACCTGCGCTTTCTGATCCCGTTTTCTGCTTATAGTGCTGCCACCCAAGCCACAGGATGAGAACCGCGCTCACACTCGTTACCGCGTTTGGGTTCTTCCAAACGGTCCTCTCACGCGGTTCTAATGACTGGTCACGCCCTTGCTTCGATGGCGAGTGTGCATGGGATATGCCAGACCACACCGGCCACTCTGGCTCGCTGAAGATTGTAGGTATTCAAGTTGGTGATATTATGATCTTTCCTCACTTTGATCATCGCTTCATAGTGGGGGCCACGTACGGCTATCTCAGATCTCACACCCTCGTCTGGTTGGGTTGTCCTTGATTGTGACCCCCACCAGTTTGATCAAGTCATTCGTCTTACTTGTGTGAGCGACGGTGCTGAAGGGCATGGATGCGCACATCTCTTTGAGAATGGTGCTGAGCATACCATTGTCCGTCTGCCGGAGAGTGTATGTTTCCTTTCCTTGCTCTCCTCGCGAGTTTCTGCTTATTGGTTCAAATAGTGCAGCCCTGCTCCTTTCGCACGTGTCAATAAGGTCTGGGTCGCAGAGGACCAGGTCATACCGTCCGAACACTCTCATAAAATCTCCCGACGCGACGGTGTCCAGCCTCAGATCCTCGCTGTGGACATTGACTATGAATGGAACAAGGTTGATGTTGCCAAGTATGTATTTATCTTTCCATCCCGCTTGTGTTGAGATTCAGTAGGTCTTTAGGGTCGGTAAAGTCAAGTTCGCCTTACTGGCGTACACCGCTCCGGGTGTCCATACAGACTTCGAAGCGCACGATGGCCTTCTTGACCGACACAACCAGGGTGCAGAGTTCGTTGAGAATGCGTTGCAAGGTTTGGCTATTCTTTTCCTCGGTCCCTCGATAGTTGTTCACGTCGTTGGTCTAGTATTCCGCGATGAAACTCAAGCTGCAGAGGCTGCAGCTGGGGACATCTTCAGTTATGACAAAGGCGAGAAAGAGTTTGTTGTTGACTTCGGTGCAATTAGCGGGAAAACCGGACTCAACCAGAAACATGTTCTCTTTTCTCACTCCCTCGCGAACTGCACTAGCGATACAGGGGTGAATGCCACCTTGGAGTGGACGCCAAAGTATGGATATCTACCACCTTGTATTTTGAAAATCGCAGAGTACTCATCGCTACGAACAGATTCGAAGGCAAACTGAAAGTCGGTATTGCGGGCGCTGGTGAACTTGGTGGTAGCAGTATTTTCAGCACTTTCCAAGGGTATGCGAGTGAGTTATCTACCTCCCATTGTTTTGAAACCCCTCTGATAGCACCGTCAGAATTGGATGCCACCCTCGCGGCTGAGCTTAAACTTCACGTCACTCTCAAGGTGAAACTCTGCGTGCTCATACCCAAATCTGAGTCTGACCGTACATATAGGGAAAGCTCACCACCGGAAAAATCAACTTGATTCCTGAAGTCCCTATCCCTCCATTCACCTTCACTATCCCGAAGTAAGTGGTCTTGTTCCTAGATAAATATTAGACTGATCCATATTTGTTAGGGTTATCACCCTTGGCACTCATTTTGCTCTATTCGCTGAGGGCACTCTCGAGATGGGCTGGTCGATTGGTGCCCAAACGTCCATTGGCTGGGAAGTGAAGGGCGGTTCGTCATTTCATTGACTTTCACAAGGCCATGCATTGACTCTCTTCCAGCCGAACTACTCTTCCCTTGGGGTGACTCAGCTAAGGAAGGTGGGCTGAAGTGGAAGGAGTCTGGTACGTTACCGTCGAAACTTCAAGCGATGTCGCCTTTGTGCTAACATTCTACATAGACATCGTCTTGAAGGCATGGCCCACCATCATGTCCGTCTCCGCCAAAGCTTCTGCGTCTCTCTCCGGAGAACTGCGCTTAGGTATGACGTTATTCAGCGATAGTGGTCCTAGCACCAACGTCAAGATTGGTACCTCTGTCACTGCCTCCGCTGGTCTCGAGGCTGTCATGCAGGGATATGTTAGCACATCGATTGCGAAGAACTTTGGCGCGCTTACAAACAACCTCGGACATGATCAACTTGGTGGATGCTCCAAGATCGAAGGCGGTCTGGATGTATATATCGGCGCGGACTTACCCTTCCTCTCATTCTGGACCGATCCCAACTGGAAACGAAGTCTTTGGAACCCGACGTACTCATTATATAAGGTATGCGTCTCCGCTTCGCAATCCCTCCTTCCTGGCTAAATGTCACCTCTTGAATTAAGAACTGCTGGGGCATCAAGGCAGACAGGTCGGATGATGTCGAAGAACCGTTCTCTAAATCAAATGCGGGCAGCTTGGGAAGCAGTCCAAAGGGCTCCTCAAAGGGTTCCAAGAGCACGACGAATAAGAAAGCCACGGCTTCATCTGCAGGTAAATCCAAGGGTTCGTCGGCAAAAAGTTCTGTAAAGGCTCCGAGTACCGCCAAGAAGGGCACATCGAAGACGAGTGCGAAGACGACGAGCTCAGAAAAGAAGGCCACCACTGCAGGCAAGAGTGCATCCAAGCCTTCGAAGAAGAAGAAGGCGAAACGTTTCGGATACAAGCCGGACGTCTCCCCCCGTAGTTCGCTAGAGTTCGACGCCCTTCCAACGCTGCAACTGGATTGCCCGGATTCGAAGTCAGGTACGGTGGTTGTTCAAGGATTGGTCGACAAACTCAGAGAGAAAGGGCAAGTAACATCCTCACTTCTGCCCGGTTCCTTACTCACAGACCCTGTATTTGCTTATACAGCCTTAAGTTATTGAGCGGTGGTGCCAAGAAGTGATGGTTTATCTGTAACTGTTCATTCGCAATAGCCAGCGTAATTCCTCGAGCCAATTCTGTCCATCATGATTCATATGTACTTTGATACATCAAGGTGGGCCCAGTTTGAGGACAACTGAATTTATACCGTGGATTGGCCGAGAACCGTTTGGAAGGGTCGCTCCAGGCCTGATCGACGATCGTAGTGTTTACAACTTGGATGGAGACCGAACGGGATCACGACGACCGTTGGACTTGCCCTACGATGACGCTCAATTTTCTCACCAGGAAGCGGAGATTTGGAATGGACATTGATCTAGGTAGCTCAACAAAGTCGAATAACGGAAGAACTGGACCGTGATGTTGGGCCGATGAGCAATAAGGGAGCTCCTGATCACAAACTGTTCGTCTAACAAACATGGCTAGAGTAGTGGAAGTTCAAATTCGAACGTCGCGGTGGTGGCGGCCGAAAATCAATCTGGTAGTAGCCCAGTCAGNNCACCTACATTTCTGTCGGGTGTTGGTTCCTGTGTATAGTGACAGTACCGGAGACGAAGTACTTATTACGTATGTGCATCGAACTTTGAAGTTCGAAAGTGATGGCCGCTGATGGACTTCTTATGCTGAGGGTCTCTTCATATGGTGTTTACGATTCCATTGGATAGGATTTAATTTAGGGATCACATAGGTTACATAAGTTATATTAGTCGAACTATTGATATCCCTTAGGGAAATTTTCGTGTATCGGTTGCAAAAGGATGTAGTTTTGAGTCGCTCAAGCGTCCGAGCGAGGCTGCGGCTCTGAATGCTTTTTGGACCTATCTACGTGGCGCTTGAGATCGGTCTTGGTAGTGAAAGACGAACCACAGCGTTCGCAACGGTAAGGTTTCTCGTTGTTATGGGCACTCTCATGACCTAAACCCGATTGTTGAGATCATAATCCCGATCATTCATGAGATGATAGCCCTAGATACTGGCAGGAAGAAAATTCGCTTACGATAGAGATTGTGCTTTGCTGTAAAGCCAGTCTGACAATACTGACACCAATATTTGTGAGGATGGGTTCGACGTCGTTCAGAAGCATCTATAACTGCTTCGGAAGCTACCTGCTTTCGAACTACCGGCTCTTGGGAGCCGTTGATCCAGTCGGATTGATGTTCTGGGTATTACTTGAGCGTTCTGTGCGGGAGATGGACCGGATGAACGATACCTGGCGGGGAAAGAAGCCCTGGAAACATGAAGTGCTTGGCGGAGGAATAATGACCGTAAGCGTCGGTCACAGAAGTGACTGGATATTCTGGATACTGGGGTGGAAATCCAGCTGTTGGAGGAGTCAGTCGTATAGTTATACGGACATTCAATCATTGACTAACCCCATGGCTGGCAAGGAGAAAATTGATCGGTGGGAGGATAGTGTTCATATATCGAGGTTGGGTAAGAAGGGGTCGAAGCCAGGTTCTGTCCGCTGGGGTATGCAGTATGACTAGTAGGAAGCCCTTGCGGGACGAAAGAGCTGCTTGTGGAGATATGAGGAGGTGGGTAGCTATGGGGGGTGTTAGGGTCGCTTTGGTGTCCAAGTCTAGGAGGATGCATCTCGAAGCGAACAAGAGTCAATGCCGATATCAGCTAGGTGAGGGAGTCCCGTCTTTATATATGAGCCATCCAATACGCGGTGCCGCCAGAGGATAACCCGAATAATAATGGAACATAGCGTGCTTGATGCCATAAAATGGCAACGAGGCGACTCCAAGAGAAGACTTGTCAAACATTAGAACGTTGAAGAACGCTGAGAAAGAAAGGGCCGTCAGACTGGATTTTTTTCCCTTCGAAACCGACGCATGCGCACCTTGGAGGAACGATCATGGCGGAGGAAGGCCGTCCTTGAGAACGCCTTGGAGACAAGGCGCTGGTCCCCGCGCGGAGCGAACTGTACAGAACGTATCGGAGAGCTTGATCTACAATTAGAGATGGTATACATGTTCTCGTGGCTGCACCTCAGGCCTCCGCAATTGGTAGGAGTCCTCAGCCCTCGGAGTCAGGATAAATCTGGAGGCATTTCAGCAGGGTCCGGTTGAGGCCGTAATGCATCGTGAAACAAGTCCACATAGGCTAGCGTCGTCTAAGGGGAAACTTTTTCCAGAAGTCTGGGTGCAGATGGTTGAACACCGACAACGTTGAACCTTCAATTGAACCAAACAAACGAGAGCCGCCTTCCATGAAGTTGAGCGTCTAATTCCCTCTCCTTCACCCCAATTGATAGGAATCCTTCTTGAACGTAAGTCACGTCTTTGCCGCACCAATTCGCTGATTCTGTCTCAGCGAACATGATTGTCATGAGAAAACATTTCATGCCGTATATGTCTCGGGCTTCCTGACCCAAATGACATATGCTCTTGTCAACACATATTTGCTACTGTGCGACCTCCGAGGACGCGAGTACGCCATCAATCAGGTACGTTCCTCAGCCATATCTCCAGCTGCCTCATCTTCCTGCTCAGAAGAAGTTGCGCAACTTTCGACATAGCGGCCTTGCCGACTAAAAAACTTTGTGCCACCGTTCCTCAAGGTATCCGATGCGCACGTTCTCAGGTCCCGGTCTACTAATGTCTCAACGATCAACACTGGTGGCGATCCACTTACCCCTTAGAACGTCTGCCGCTTCATCGGCTCCCCCGGATAGAAACCAAATAGCTCAATTTTACTGCCTGTTCTTGCATCGCATTACGTCTGGCCGATCATGCACTGAGCCCTAGCTCCGACCACGCACCACTTTACAATAAAGTTTGTGGCGCCGTCTCTTATCTTGTACCCTGTCGTTTCTCATTCGTTTTCTCAGAGTGACCCTTTGCATCCGTGGATAGGCTTGGCACAAACATTTGCTGTTCACTATCACACACTCATCCTATGTTTATCCCCTCGCTTGGTTACATTTTCCCGCCGATTTATGGGGAACATGACAAAACGAGGTGCTCCTTATCATGCGGCTGACTTGTTCATCAAGCCAACCAGGTCGGCATCAACAAAAATATAATCTGCTGCGATACAACCAAAGAATAATTTTGACATGGGACGTTGGAACCCCCAGTCCTGGTGCTTCACGCACACGCTCTATTTATTTCTCCCAAATGCATCAATCTTGTGCTCCGGGACCGCGTCGGTTAATTCGAAGTTGTCGAACGTACACCCCCATTGGAGAGCTACTATGGTCTTTATTACGATCAAATTCCTAGCGACTAGAGGAAGTGTTTCTCTGTCATAGGCACAGCTTGAGTGAGTTATCGAACTTTTCTAACGTCCTTGCGGTGACACTGAATTCCACGCACATTCATGAACCACATGCGGCGATCTCTGAAATTCCTGGTGGCGCTCCACGTTTTCCAAGCTACTTTGATGGTGTCGGTCATTCGAAGACATGAATGCGTAGACATATGGCCCTTAAGGAACCCGTCACGCGTCAAGCTTCGAGCTTCAAGCTTCAAGCCTTAAAGAAAGTGTTCCTTTCGCTCCCCGGATGCACCAAGGATGCACAGCTGGTTCAAACGGTTCAATATTTGCCTTGTTCTGTCTTGATACTCTACGGTCACTCTAGGAAAAACTTGTGCCCGAATGCAGTGGCACAGCCCGTTCCATCAGGTTCAAGTGCTGGTTTTAAGTTAATTTTAACTCGTTGTACAAGAAGCGATGGGCAAGCGCCGGAATGGGCGCCCAAGTTCCCGGCTTGTTCCTCCTCGACTTGGACGATCCAACTTTCTTGCTCCCTCCAAAGGCTTCGCCACGTCACATCCGCAACAATCATCCGATTTTCTGTCTTTGCTAGCCACCATGGCTGGCAGCCGGAGTGCCTTCACCTTGCCCCCAGCATCTGTTCAGAATTACATGATCGCTCAATCTATTTCTCGTCCAATTCTCGTCTGCCTTCGACGTCGACCTCAACACCCAGTGCCCTGGCAGATGCCTCAGGCCCCTACGAGTTTCGTGCAGCCAAGATCACATATAAGTCGCCTGCTCACAACCGTGCGCATCATCTGCATTCGATCCCATTGTGTCCCTCAACTCCTTGACCCCTCAGCTTCAGCGAGACTGTCGCCGCGAGAGTCAGGTCAAAGTCAGCGTCCATGTTGGGAACGTTTTCTTGAATTTGAAGACATAAACAATGTGCTATGTACGCGCAGGTCGATTCAATATCAATTTCCCCCATTCTCGGAGTCATTTTATAGAATCTATATATCTCATTGGTCAACCGTCGATGGAGTGTGCAACACTCTAATCCACGGGGGTGAAGCGACAATCCACGACGAAGTCATTACCAGAACCGTAGGCGACGGGCTGTAAAATATGTTTATCCGTCAGATTATCAGGGTTGATGTACTAGGGCCTAGAGAAAATCGACGTACATCCATGGAAGCTGAGGCGTTTCGTACCGAGAAATTTGCGCCTAAAAAGCAATGTCAAAAGAGGCAACGAAACAGCGATGATAGACTTACTAAATGTCACTTCTTGGAGGGTAGATAACTTGAATACGGATAATGAACCGAAGGGGAAATTATAGTTGGATGAAGGCTTGAGGTTGGTGATGAAAAACGTCGTTGTGTGAGACAGTGAGACAGTGCCACCCAGTAAACGGTGATACGGGAGAAATGTTGCTTACAATTGAGTAGAGCTGAACGCCCCATTGAACCCCACTGGAACCGCGGACGAGTCCCAATTGTTGTCCATTCTGGACGATGATGTTGTCTTCGTACGACGCTGTGAACGTGAATGTTTCATTCCCGTTATTTGTAAACATTTGCATGTCTTGCTGAAACGAGATAGGATCTGCAAAGAAAGGGTGGTCGGCCATTCAGGTAACGTGGGCCAATAAATATAGCGTGTGGAGTACTTACAATTGATACTATTTGTAGAAGGGTCGGAGGTCCCGCTACCCGACACGGGGAGCTGCAGGAGTGGGTACATTGTGGCTCCGTCGTAATCGCCGCGGAAATCCACATTGTACTGATATTCGTTGTTGTGGGTGTAATCGTGAGCCTCGGCTGACCCCGAGTGAACGAGGACAACATAGACATGTCCTCCGTTGGCAGCGAAGTTTTCATCGGGTCGAGCGTTGACCAGATAGATGTAAGCATCGATGCGCCAGGTAAGGACCTCCAAAGAATCATCATTCTGACTGGACCTCAGAACGTAATCTTGTACAATAGGGAATGATTGACTACCAGACATTCAGATCAGCCACCGATATGGGACCAAAAGACAATTATCGAAGGACGTACGTTCGCCAATAGTTCGTCCCAGGAGGGGGGGGTTAACTGGTCGGCGTAAGTACGTAGAATTGGGGTGACACCCAGAGCTTGTTGGACAATGGTTGTGTCGTTTGACTTGGGTGGTAAAGGTTGGGTAGTCTCAGGTTCAGTCGCCATTGTGTAGCTGGAAGGGTTAATCTACTGGGAGTGAAGGCGTTGATTTTTATAGCTCGAAGAAACCGGGCAGGGTCGTGGAAAGGAAGCACAATCGTCAACACCTATAATGGGAAACGACACGGAGGATATTCTATCTCTGCGCTTGCGAGACCAAAAAGGCCAAAATACTGTATCTTGTGCGAGAGGACGGATCATCGGTGCAACTACAGCTGTAACTATAACACGAAGTCAGCAGAGGGACGTAGGACTCCGCCGAAAATCAGTACCTCAATGTTACGTTTGGCATGTCAGCGCGACGGAGGTTCTGGGGAGCGTATGGCTATCCAACAGGAACGGTCTCGACAAACAAAGGATACCTCCTGATACAGAGTCGAGGCAATGCAGGGTCATCACTAGTGAGGATGGTTGACATGACACGATCGCACCATTCCACTTACCTTTGAAAATGATGACCTGTGCACGAACCAGTCAAGAGCTTTCGGCGAATGCTTTCATTAATGCTCGAGGAACTTCTTTGACCGGGGCTGCCAGTGAGTGAGCTAGGCGGCCATGTCCCAGAGCGAATCCATAGGGCTAAACTTTCAAAATTTGTAGGCGTGGAGATTGATCCAACTATGGAGCAAATTATGATCTGCGGATCCCTTCAGCGTCACCGGGAAATTTCGAAGAAGGGATAAGCACCTGGGCCTAATCGAGTGTCGCTGGACTAGTTCCTCCGCCGTTTCTTCGCTCACATACCGCGAAGGGGTGCGACCCTTCCTGAGCCACACAGTCCATGTCCCTTCCCCAGCACTCTTTTCACCGTTCTGATGCTCCACAACCTGATGCCTCGTACCTTTCTGCTTTTTGTCATGTATTTGTTTCCAACACTAATTTGGACGTTATCACGATGTTTCCTACCTTGTCGATGGATAACGTCGGCGAAATGGAATTCCGGCCTCTGGTGCTATCGCGTGTTTGGCATGATTCCGTTGCATTGGACCAACTCTAAAGCTTGCGCGTCAACACGAGCCAGCCCTGGCTGGCACTGCCTAACGAACGTCAGACGTGAATAACAAACCGAGAATGAAGTAGGGAGGTACGATTCACAACATTCGGCCCGGTGTAAGTGAGATGTATACAGACGATAGGTATGTGATGGGATATAATAAAACAAACACACAAGTCCTGAGGAGATACTCCAAGAAAAGAAGTGAAGTCGATTGCCGACACCCAGGGATGTCTATTCACCCGCAAAGAGCCGGACAATCATGTACGTCGTTGACCCGACGAAACGAACAACTAGATGCTGTGTTAGAAGGGAGGAAGAAGACCGAGGGGGCGTGGACGTACATGCAAGACCAGCAACGGAATAGAGAAGGAACGCCATGTAACCCTTTACCGCGGAATTGGCGCTATCTCTATTGAGAGTAGTGCTGTGAGGAAGAGTAAAAAGGTGAGCAAACGGGCCAGAGTGAGCTAGAAAGAGTCTAACTTACACAATGAGCGCAGCAAGCAAAGCCTAATCAACATGAGTTAGCGGTCAGAAATTGAAGCGAGCTAGGCAGACTTACGTTACTAAGCGTCCAAGCAAGAAGCACGCTGGCAGAGCAGATTACATCAACACTCTCGTTCAGGATCACGATCAAAGACACTCACTTTGTCCTGAAACTTCTGTAGTAATCTTCTTGCTGCGTAGCTGGATCAGGTTTCGATTCCGCCTTCGGTGGCTTCTCTGCTAGCACAGCGATGGCATCTTCGTACGCAGCATTGATATCCGTTTCCGCAGTAGGAACGTTGACCTCCACTTCATTCTTGTTCTTCCCTGTGGTGACGACTCCGAGATCGGTGGAGACTTTGTTGTCTCCTTTCGTACCCCATGAAACATCGTGGACGTTGGCGAACTGCGCCGCATGACTTCAGCATAGGTAAGAGGTTGCGGAAGATGAGATAGGACGTACAGCGTAGACGTTGAGCACAGCAATGTACGACGGCGCCATCAACAAATATTGGACGAAGGAAGTAATCATGTGCCAAGGTTCGAACTGCGAAACCACTGTGAGAAACTAATAAGGCCGAGAAGACCGAGCACTCACGAAGATCAGTGAGGCCAAAAGGTACAATCCAAGCGTGGCAGCAAGGGAGAGCACGATATTACGGAAGATAGCGTTAGTGAACAGATCGTCCACTTGCAGTCCATCCGCATCGTTTTTCGCTAGATTCTCTATGCCCTTGAAAGCAAGCAGGAACGCGGCGACCTAGCATGTAATCCAATAAATAAGCAAACGCAATGAACGCAAAGGGAAGAGAACGGACCGTCATGTAGATAGTGATAACCCCAAACCCAATAAACGCTGCCGTATAACCCCACTTACTACCCTGCGGTCGATTACCCAGTGATAGTAGGAAACACATTATCAATAAGCCGAGGTAAAAGTAGTTGAGGATGACGTTGGCGATATTAATTCCGTTTAGACCGAGTTCTTCGCTCTCCATGGAGGTGGAAAGGATGACGAAAGCAATATAATAATTAGCCTGCCAACCTCATTTAGACAACTCAAATATGTTGGTAGGAAAGGAGAGACGCACCAGAGCGAACCAACTGAAGATAAGATTAAAGAACTGGTAGAACATTTCTACGTGGATCCAAAACTTCCTGAGGAACGAATGCGCGGAACGATAGATGTAATAGAAGTGGAAAGTACTGTGCACAGCGGCGAAGAAGGAACCGTTGAGCCAGCGGCGACGTTGGGAGATGAGTTCGGGAACCTTGCAAAAGAGTGCGTGATTAGATGGGAGGCGGGGAGCAAGGGGAGGATACTCACTTGATCGGGGACATCAGTAACAGCGTAGGCTGATTTGACGTAGTGCAATGTCCATGATCCACCACGTTTCGAGACCAATTCCCAACACAAAATCTACAGAGTGTATGAGTAAGACGATAACGCGTATCGGGGTGGGGAGATGGTACGTACACGATCCTCAGCGAGGTACATATTAGCAGTGAAAATGTCCGCTCCAGCACCATGCTATGTATGAACCGAATCAGAAAGAGGACAACACCGGAGGGTGGGCAACGAAACCAACCATCTTTTCTCCAAGGAAGTACTTCTGCAGAGGCCCTTCACCGACAGAGTCATTTTGCAGAGCAATATAACGGTAAGCGCTGAAAGCACCCGGAAGGACAGAGATATAACCAAAGACAGATTCCAGCGGTTTGTCAAGGATGTTGCTCATCTTGTACTCGAAGTTCTGGGCAGCGACTAAAAGAGACATGGTGATAAGCAGACGGTGGGCGTGGAAAGAAAAGCGACGCGCCGAGAGGGTTGATGAGATTCTGACCCCACTTGCCCTTGAGAGCAACAATTTCCCCGCAAGCGCCACCGACATTTGAATTGATATCGAACGCTTTCCAGAGATGGTAGATACTCGTAGGTCCGGGCATAGTCCCCTGTATACGACTTTCAGAGGAGTAATCAAGTATAAATGAAGAATCGAGGCTCACGACATCGAGAAGGATGCAAACGTTGGGTTGCAGGATTGGGCCGAAAGCATTGAAGAACCATCGGTGAGAGTTGATCTTCTTCTGATTCTTCTCTTTCAAGCAGAAGATGATTTGGACGGGGATGATACCCTTTTCCGCGCCTTCAATCTTGAGAGAAGGATTGACGGAAACTGGATGAAAGCTTTAGGGGTACTTGAATCAAGGAAAGTTGGAGGCGCACTTTGCGTGGTATACTCGTAGATATGGGCGGTCACAGCTTTTCCATTGACGATATTCTACAGCGCGACGTTCAAGCGAAATTGGAGAAATAAGAAACTCAAATGGACGCACCTTGGCAATACCATCCTGATAACATCCCATCGCAGCGATGACACTGAGCGTCCTGCTGTTGATCTTCTGGCGACCATCACTGACGATACACACGACCACTTTCTTCCATCCATCTTTCCCCCAAGTCTTACTTCTATCTCTCTTTACCAAATGCATGACATTCTTGATGACACCATGCATAGTCCGACAAAACAGTTCCTCATCCTCATTGTACATCGTCATCACGATGAAAAGCTCCGTTCTCCGAGGCGGGTCATAGTGCACTTGTCTGAGCGTGAAACCCGAGTCCTTGAAGTCATTTGGATCGCACGTTGCAGCAGAGTACCGCATGTGCGTAAACTCCCTATCCGTCTTATTCGCACACATATTGAGCAACTTCGTAGGGACTGCGGAATCCAGCACGAAGTTGCCATGGAAAAGCTCGACTTTCTTGATGGTTTTGTAACGACGAGGGACGCGCTGGGGAATGCGCCCATATCGGATATTGACCTCCGACCGATCGTCTGCGGTGGCAGAGTCGTCTCCATATCCTCCTGGCACAGGCATGTTAATCCCAGACGTGTAGCTTGGGTCCCGTCGAAGTAGCGGTATGTCACCGGTGTCCCCTCCGTCGTCGTCATGCAGTTCGTAGCGCGTCGCTGGCGGTGGTGGTGGGTGCTGAAAAGGTGGGTATTCTGGTACGGCTGGCGGTGGCGAGTGCGCTGGGTGAGGTAACGACATTGGTGTCTGCGACATCGGTGGTGGTGACTGCGGATGAATGGGTACACCGTAAGCATCGACCTGAGGTGGGTAGCCAGGGGCTTGTGGAGGAGGTGGTGGAGGTGTGTGGTAAGACGTTGGATTGGCAAACGGGTCCGGCAGCGAATAAGGCGCATCATATCGCTCATATGGGTTTGGCGACGTCGAGAGAGTATATGGACTTGGATTTGGGTTGTACCCATCGTTATACCTGCCCCGCTGGGCTTCATCTGCCTGTATGTGCAAGTCCCAATGAATTCTGCACCGTTTAAAGAGAGAAAAAGGCTCACATCTGGGGGATACCTGGACATTTGCGTAGTTGGAGGCAAGGACCTCGGTTTCAAGGTTTTTCTTCCTCGCGGGGCTGTTCCAAAACGAGGAGGCTGTGGTGGTGGTGCGGTGCCTGAAAGTCGGCTGCAGGCGCTCAAACATTTCAGTCCATATAGGAGTGGCTTAGGGGGTAAGAACAAGAACTTGGTGTTGCCTCTCTCTTTTCCGAAGTGCTTGCTGAGGGCCTCGGTAAGGATGTTGTGAAACTGCGTCCTCCAGACATAACAGATTGCTAAGCCTGCTATCATCGCGTATGATCTGGAATAAATGTTCGACTTGGAGGGATCAGGGGAGCCAAGGCACAGACGCGCAGCGCGCTTTCTTGGCGTTTCCGCCCATTCCGAACTTCTAACCATGCCCAACCATGCCCCCTTCCACCTTGAGACCGAGGAGCATGCCCTTGTTTTCTGGCAGCTCATATACGGGCTAGATAAAATCTGAACTTGTGCTCGATTCGGCTATTGAGCTAACACGAAGATTCGTGAAACACATATGAACACTACAAACCTTGTGACGGAACGATAAAATGGACTACATTCCGTTCAAATTCGCGAACGCTGCTAGGGGGTGCTATATTTCTGTTAGCCCACTCGCCGGAACCATAATAAGTGAAGAAATTGACCAGAGCGGCGCCTCCTCCAGTGGATTTCTGCCCAGGGTTCAACTGTCAACAATGGCTTCCAATTATCTGGATTCTAGAATGAGATTTCTCGTTTCTCGATTTCCTCTTGCCTGCGTTGAAGGCCGCTCTCCCAAAAGTCTTAACACGCACAAATTCGCCACCGCTCATATTAATAGCGATCCCTGCCTCTCTCGATCTCTCCCTGCCTCGTCCCATCCTTCCGTCATGTTCTATCCCGCCCTTCTGGTCGCTTTCTTTTCTGCGACGCTTGCTTATGCTACTGGCCAAATACCGATTATTGATGACGTTGTGGGCGGTGTACCCAAGGATCCACCTCCTCAAGCTCCAAGTCTCGACAAGATCACCCATAGAATACCCGGTTCACTGCGAGTGACCGAAAACAGTGGTGTCTGTGGTATGACTATCAACGAAACTCCTTCACGCTCGCTGCAGCTGAGGTGCTCTCCCCTTATCAGAGACTACCGCTGGCGTGTATCAAGCTTCAGGATACGCTACTTTGGCTCCTACGGAGAATATATGGTTCGTAGGATTCTACGTCTCAGGTATCCCCATCTTTTTATCCCCCGCCATTCAGGTTTTGGTACTTTGAGGCCCGTAACGAGCCAGAAAACGCGCCCCTCGCTCTTTGGTTCAACGGCGGGGTATGTCTTTCTGTGTGATTTATGCACGTTGCTGATCTTCAATATTCATATATTCATAGCCCGGAGCGTCCTCTATGATCGGTCTCTTCCAAGAAAATGGTCCATGTCGCATTAGGAACGACAGCTCCGATGTCGACCACAATCCGCTCTCGTGGAACAACCATGCGAATGTCTTGTACATCGACCAGCCTATCGGTGTCGGCTTTTCGTATGGCACGATGACGGTAGGGACTAGTCAACAGGCGGCTGAAGACGTATGGAAGTTCCTGCAGATATTCTTCAAAGATGAGAAGTTTTCTAAATTGCTGGAGCGTCCACTTGCCATCTGGACCGAATCGTAGGTTCGAACCTAAGTGTATCAAGCCTCGAACTAATTGATGTGCAGTTACGGTGGACACTACGGACCCGCCTTCGCTGCGTCAGTTTTCCTATCGCGGTCCTTTCTACTTTTGTCTTATAATCTTATACCTTTTAGGCACATACTGGACCAGAACGACGCGATTGCAAAAGGAGCGATTGATGCACTTCATATCAATCTGAAAGCCCTGGCCATTGGAAATGGCTTAACGGTTAGCCGGTGACCATCAAAGCGAGCCTTGACTAACCCAATTACAATGCCAGGACCCGCTCATACAGTATCAAGGATACATCGATTACGCAGGGAAGAATCCTTATTACCCCTTGGTGTCCAACAAAACCATCCAGAAGGCGAATGAAACATGGACGAAACCTGGAGGATGTCGTGACAAAGTGCGTTCTAGCAGGAACATGCCGCTAGGTTTCGCTGATCATAACCCCACCGTAGATCAAGAGCTGCTACGCTAATGACGACGTCAATCCTGTTTGCACAGTCGCACAACTTGACTGCAATTCTGACGTGGCGGGACCCCTAGCTGGGGATTGGAACGTATGTTCTTGGCTTCTCTGTTTTTCCGTCAGTCTTGATCATAGTTTTGCTTCATTTGTAGATATACTACATTCTTGCTAAGAACCCCGATGCGTACCCTCCTGGATTTGAGGACTACTTGAATAGTCAAAGAGCAGTCATAGGTGCGGAAGTGCCTTTCGAAATGGTTAGCTATCCTGTATATGTGAACTTCGCTTGGGGCGGTAAGACGTCTCACTTAGCTCACTTGAACAAGGCTGAACTCGCGCCCTTTAGGTGATTGGATGCGCAACTTCCGCCCTTACCTGGAGAAGGTCATCAACGCAGATGGCATGCGGACATTCATCTATGACGGCGATGCCGTGAGCCCAATCCATTCGAGCCTCGTTCACGAGAGCTGATACTCTGATCTCAGGATTTCATCTGTAATTATATGGGAGTCGAGAGCATGGTGCGTTTACATCCTGTTGTCTGTCTGGATCCTCCTGACCCTGCCCCTCCTAGGTCGACGCGTTGCAAACTAAATTCACGAGTCAATACAAAACCCAAGAATTCCAGAGATATAGCGTCCGAGGTCAAGAAGCTGGTTTATTCAAAAGTGCTGGATCGTTTTCGTATCTGCGGATTTTTGGATCTGGGCATGAAGTCCCTGCGTATAGCCATGGTAATTTGAAGGCGGGTGAAGTGGCAGATCAATTCTTCCGACAGATTATGATGGAGTCAAGCCTGCATTCGACGTGAGCCTTGTTCGGGACAAGCCATACATCTATCATACAATGAATTGAGTGTAAGTTTGTGAAACGGAGACAGATAGTCAGTGCATTGTTAGTAGGGATTCTTCCTCGTTACGACATCACCATTCCGTTCCGATCGCCTCCCAGCTCGGACCAAGTTCAATTTTGCTCATACTTTTCCCGCCTGGAAATAGCCTTCTGAAGCTGAGCCCCTTCAATCCAAAAGACTCGCGTCGCTTGATCAAAGTGTCCAATACAGGAGACAAAAAGAAACGACAGTCGGCAGAGTCCTCTCTGTCTGGGAGTCGAACCCAGCTTTCGCGCGTTCCTACTCGTTTGACAGGCGCGTGTACTAACCGATATACTAACAGAGACATGCTCTACTTAGCTCATACGACGAGTGTCAGCTTATTGGCTGAATATTGAATTTCAGCAAACTAGAGTGCCCACTACCGTCTCACCCTCATCCATGACACCCATTAATTTCTCTAATTGCTGGAAACCACTGGCACATCTGGGCCTTCTCGCAAAGCACTGCTGGATGTCCATCATTCGACCCATGAATACCGTGATGAGAATACCCACAGAATACCAGGTGGCAACCTTGGTCTTCTCTTCTTTTGTGCCCCAATATCTCCGAACGACACCTTCACTCGCCATATGTTTGCGTGACTATAGAAGTCGTGCTCCCTGTGGACGGTCTGCGATAACATGGAAGCTATGACACCATTGACACTTTCCGTCGGCTGGCTCGTACGGCCGCTCAGCATGACTGACCTTTCGACGTCTTGTAGACTAGGGCATTCATCACTGGTGAGTGGATTTTCGTTGGGACTTTCACAAATTGGTGATAGAGCCAGCAAGCTGATCATTCTATGTTGGACTTCAGAATAAGACGGCGGATATCCTTGCGATAGAAGGTTATTTTCAGCTCAATGTCAGAACCCATCGACCATGTGCAACATCAGCAGATAGGCTGTCGCAAGCATCATGTAGCTTGCTGGTACGCTTCGCTGGAAACTGGTAGGGTACTGCATCAGGACGTATAAAATCCAAGCTGCTTCGCTCACAGAATGAGCCACCTGCGCGCTGAGATGTTCTTGTTCGCTCTCGTTGGGATCCTTCCCGCTCTATTTGCCTTGGTTAATGCGGGGCAGATCCCTGTAGTTGACGGCGTGATCGGAGGTGTTCCGAACCCAGCAACGTTCGTTCCAGAGGAGAAGATCGCTCTTGCACCAGCTGCTACGACCCCAGGTGCTCTCAGGGTTGTCGAAAATCATGGCGTTTGCGGTAAATACTTCTGATCACCGTTACCGAAGGTCGAACTTCCGCTGATTCAACACGACAGAGACTACCCCAGGCGTTTTTCAAGCGTCCGGCTACGGAGATCTGACCTCTACAAAGAGTATCTGGTGAGAGTAATCCATCTTAGACGATAGTCTAGATAACTTATTCTCTCGCCTAGGTTTTGGTTCTTCGCCGCTCGCAATAATCCAGACACGGCTCCCCTTGCACTCTGGTTCAATGGAGGAGTAAGCTTCTGACCTCTTCTATCTAACAATACCGCTCATGAGCTGTCCCACAACAGCCAGGTTCATCTTCGATGATTGGCCTCTTCCAAGAAAACGGCCCCTGTCGCATCACTAATGATTCGTCCCGAGTCGTTCTTAACCCCTTCTCTTGGAACACCAACGCGAATATTCTCTTCATTGATCAGCCCGTTGGAGTGGGCTTTTCTCATGGTGACATGCAAGTCGGAACCAGCCAACAAGCCGCCGCCGATGTCTGGTCGTTCTTGCAGATTTGGCTCAAGGATAGGAGATTCTCAGGACTCCAGGGGCGCGACCTTGCCATTTGGACGGAGTCGTAAGTCACCTTCTTGTCTTCATCACTCGCTTAGTGACCCTGGGGGCTTAGATATGGTGGTCACTACGGTCCCACATTTGCTGCGTAAGCGAATCTTTTCCACAATTGCGCGACCTTTCACTACAACTCGGGTTTACTTAGCCATTTCCTCGCACAAAACGCTGCTATCGCTTCGGGGCAGGTTAGCGGTCTTCCTCTGAACCTAAAGGTTCTTGGAGTCGGTGATGGTCTTACGGTACGACTCCTCAAATAAGTAATACCTACCCAGGGTCCTCATCATCTTTTGAAGGATCCCCTTGTTCAATACCCTGGGTACATTCAATACGCAGCCAGCAACCCATATCACCCACTCGTCTCTCAGTCTACGATTAATCGAGGAACTACGGCGTGGACTCAATCAGGTGGATGCCGCGACCTGGTTTGTTGATGTCTCATCCTAGTCGGCAACCTCCTTTCTGATGTCTTGGTTATGCTACAGATTACACAGTGCAACAACGGTGGGACCAACAGCGTATGTTCTAGGGCTCAGAGCTTCTGCAACAACAATATTCTATCATCTTTGGCTGGTAACTTTGATGTATGTGCTTTCTCTCAGCATCAAGGCCCTGTCTCCGTCACTGACTCACGGATGACAGGTATACTACGTGCTTGCTACCAACCCCGACCCCTATCCACCATCGTTCACGACGTGGTTGAACTCCGTCGCTTCCAAGATCGGTGGAGAGGTCACCTACACAACCAGTAGTCGGACTGTCTACAACAACTTTGCCGCTACTGGTACGTCCATCGATTAAATATGGTGTCTTCTTGCTGAGATCTCTTGATTAGGTGATTGGATGCGCAACTCTAGACCTGACTTAGAGACTGTCATCAATGCTGGGGTGCGAACTATCATATTTGATGGTGACGCTGTAGGTCCCTTTACCATCGAAGCCTTACTTTGAACTAATGAAATGTACAGGATTACATCCTCAACTTTAACGGCGTTGAGGCAATGGTGAGTACTTCCTTTATCCCCTTTCTTTATCGTTTCCTTCTAATTACTCATGAACCTCCGACTAGGTCGACGCCCTCACCACAAAATTCACCACGACATACAAGCAGCAAGCTTTTAAATCATACACCGTAGACGGAAAGGCAACAGGTCAATTCAAAAACGCTGGTACATTCTCTTACTTGCGCATTTTCGGCGCCGGACACGAAGTCCCTGCGTACAAGTTTGGTGGATTATTGGCGGGTCAGGCAGCCCTCCAATTCTTCGATCAGATCATGAGTAACTCGAGTTTGGTGTCGACGTAAAAGTAAATGTCCCTTGTACAGAGTCCGTTCTCAATATAAGAGTGAAATCTTAGCTTGGATCTTCGAGGAAGGATAAGCCTCAAGCGTGACATGGTTGCGTCGAGTGCAAGCTCCCGGGTTCCACCATGATTCGTGTGAAGAACTGATCTGCAACTTCGCCCACCTTCAAGTCTCCATAGCTTCAACGTTCAACATCTTCAGAATCTAAGGTTGCTCATCCCATAACGTGGGCGGCAAACAGTACATCATCAGGGACGTTCAAATATAGACTTGTCACCAGTCAAGCTCGCCTTTAAGCTTTAAGCTTTATGGCTTGTAGCTATCCTGCTGCTCAACATCTCTCTTGATCCTGACCAACGCCAGCAGCTTTATCTGGGATTCGAAAGTACGCGGCACCGACTTTTGGGGCTGCGCATCGGAACCCATGCTTTTTGCAGCGTCGGACGTCCCCTTTTTCGCTTTGAAGTTTGAACACCCCGCCATGACCATCATTCAACTTAAACGCGTCTAGGCTTCAAGAAACGATAGGCGTAGGTCTTTTTNCTAAGGGCTTTTTNATGCAGTCCAGCTCATGGTTCCTTCTCATAGCTTACTTTCGCCTGGCAAGCCTTCCGTAATTGCTGCACATCCCCTCTTCTCTCACGGACCTCAGAAAACGTTTTCTACGATGAACATTGGCTAAGATCCAATCGATATCATTTATCTGAAGAAGAAGCTTGACCATTTGAACTCGGATATGCTGGGACCTTAAAGATACGCGAGCGCATAACCCCCACCAGTAACAAGTTTTAGAAGAGGCCGGGCTGTGTAGTGATCGTCTTCAGCAGGGTTACTGGCTGCAGAGGTGGAAAGAGTCCATGGTCGTCCAATGTTCCAAGCTTAAACACCTCGACGCCTACTGTCTCCTCTCCCGCCGGTGTACGACAAAGGCTTCTGCTCATCGCCAACTTCTCCATTGTATGCTACAGTAAGGGTATACCGTAACGATTCTACCCCAAAGACGGAGAAGAGGGTAGGGATAACTACTTAGTCGATTTGTAATAATACATGATGATCAAGACCTCATATACCTCAGAGACAAGTATATAGGAGACTGCGGATATGAGAAGGCATGACGAGAGACAAGAAAATAAAGGTACAAAGGAGAGGAAGCATACCGAACTGCTACACATACTTACTTAAATCACAGGCAAGGTATCGACAGTATGTGGGTTATGAAGTGGGGGAGAGGTGTCTGGATGACGCCCTTGCTTATGCGGATTGCTGAGCTGTGTGCGCGAGACTGAGCTGATGGCCTTCGACGAAAGCGAGGTAAAGGTTCAACATCTCCTCATCATGAGCCTTCGTGATCGCATGCCCTCCTTCAACCCCAGCTGGGTAAGTTACCCCAGTGGTGTTAAGGTCATGCGGGTAAAAGGCCTTGCCGACCTTGTCGCACCAGTCGAAGTCGATAAGGAAAATATGGCCCTTGCCGTTCACGATGATGTTCGCATCGCGTAGGTCACCGAAGACGTAGTCATTATCATGAAGTAGCTTCAACCCAGCCTTGAGTTTCTCGAGGGCTTCGACGGTTGGGATTGTGGTAAGATCATCGTGGATGTATTCAGTGATGACGCATCTTCGGTCGACATCGGGTTCGTATTGGCAGTAAATCAGCTCTGGCGCGATACCAGCTCCATACATCAGTCGATGAGCCTCTGCATTGTACCGTGTGGTGAATTTGACGATACAGTCACGTGGGGGCTCAGTGGGCGAAGTCAAGGTAGCATGGAACACGGCACGTTGTGAACGTGGAGGAAATCGTCGGTTGGTGTAAGAAAGGGTACAAAGTTCGTTTCTGTCGTTGACGTAGGCGGTGAAATGGGGAGCAGGATTGAGAGGGTGTGGCGCTGCGCTTTCAATGGTTTGATAGTACTCGTCGAGATCAACAAGACATTCATCAAGCACCGAAAAGATATGAGCGATCCGGTGGACCAATGCCTCGCGGTCAGAGATATAATCAATGGCTTTGCCCGATGAATGGGGAACCAAAGAGATATACTCAGTAAGGCGCTCCGTCACAACCCCGTCAAGATAGATGGCGCCAGAGATGGTAAGATTGGGCCCGGTAATCCCGAGAATGAAAACGGGCATGCAGCTGATGTCTCGTAGTTTTTTAAGCTAATGGTTTGATGATCAGTAATATTCATATTGTATATGGCGATTATACTAACATCTTCTGATGTAGCCATGATCAAATAACCCCTGGTGGCTTGCTCAATTGGGTCACAGTCTCCCAAACCCATTCCGTTCTTCAGCTCCCACAAGAGATTGAGCAAGAGGGTTAGGAAGGGGCAGTCCGTGGGCCGATGACCATCAGGCTTGAAGATCCGCCCTCCAAAACTGAGCGTAGTTTCTTTAGCAGTGAAACGCCCGGACGGGAGAAGAATCTCTAAATCTTTTGCGAGGGCAGCATGGCGTTGAGCCTCGACGGAGAAGTACTGCGCGCTGGTATCCAATAACCGAGATGCTGCGCGTAAGCGTTCCCAAGCTGAGGGGCCTGTCACTGGTCCGGGTTGATTAGCTACTTTCTGTCGAAACTTGCTGAATATCGGGTGGTATATTCCAATGCTTGGTCCAGTCAAGGCGCAAGGCCGACCATCGTAAACGGCAGCAACGTTCCCAAAGCGTTGAGAGGAAAGCAAGGCTCCGTTCTGAGCAGTCGTGGATGGGGATTCCAGGGCCTTTCGGATGAATGCGGCATTCGATGGGGCTGTCCGAGGATTAGGGAGGAAATAATGGCAAGATCAACGTAAACTCACCCTTGTTTTCGAGGCGACAGCCTCTACGGTCGACAAACTCTTCTGTAATCGATGCCAGCGGAGAAGATGCGTCGCCAGCATTGGAGGTGACTGTGACGTAACAACGGTTAGAGGCGGATGAATGGGGACTCGCGAACATACTGCGTGGAAACTCTGGGTGATTACAACATGAGTTGAGGGTTAAAACGAAAGAGGTGGGACAAAAACGTACGGCATTTCGCAATGACATATATCTTCTCCCGGGTGTTCTTTAGTTCCTTGGAATAATCAGAAAATTGCCACTTTCTCGATACCCATTGCTTGGCTTTGGAGGTGATGGTTAACCATTGCTTTGTAGCCAGTTCCGACTCAGATAGGTCGATGTCTATCGCCGAGTCTTCCGACAGCTGAAATGTATGCAATGCGGAGACAATATCGCATGAAGCAACGGGATGGCTCACGATGTACAGAGTCGTGGCTTCGAGTTTTCCATAAACCTGAAACTGCGGCATAGTTTTCAAATGATGCTCTAATGCATTTAGTGACTCATCGACGACTTCAGGATGAGCCATGAAGAGAAATTTCCCGGCATAGTCAACGAAGATAATGGGCTCGTAAGTAAAAGACATGATGGGAATGGTTGGGAAGCGGTTGGTGTCACTGTCACTTCACGTGGCATGACGCGTAACATCATGACATATTAATATTACAGACGCGGTGAACACAAGAAGTTTGATCGTGGGAACAGCGAGTCCCACGCTTTCAAGAGATCACTTGTTTTCTTCTCAGTTCCATCGAGGCAATGCGCTCAGCGATGTGCATAAGTTCAAGGCATAGTAAACATACAACTGAGAAGTCATAGAGATTTCATGCTTTGGGAGATGATAACAGCAGTCGGATAGCAAGCCATGCAAACCAAGAGAACAAATTAAGGAGCGAGCAAGGTTTGCAAGAAAGTCTCGCCAGCAGCAGCAACCTTCTTGGTCTTCTTGCCACCCTTGGCCTTCAAACGCTCCTGCTTGACTGGATGGAGAAAAGATGAATAAGAAAAGCTGAATCGAAACGGGGAAAACTTACGGATTTCTTGCCGACGGAGGGTCTTGGCGTAGGGGTTGAGACGGAAGAGAACGGCCTTGTTGACGAGGGGGTTCTTCTTCTGGGTCCAAGGTCTCTTCTGAACCTTCTGGCCAGCGGGGCGAACGACGCTTTGGATTTCGTCACTGTTGATGATACGGGTAACATCAGGGTTGGTGATTTTGGCGGAAGGCAAGCTATGGGTACAAAAAACATCGAAAATCAGTCCACTAGAAGACTAGTAGGTAGAAGATTAGCGCACATGTATCCTTTCTTGTAGACGGAGGCCTTCTCGAAGGTGCCGAAAACATCATCGAGGAGAGCAAAGGCACCCTCAGTCCAGATGACAAACCGCCCGAGATGACCACCAGGAGCGAGTTGGAGGAGGTTCAGTCTCCGTACGTTGACAAGTTCAACACCGGGCAAGTTGCGGAAAGCCTTGACGATACCGTTGTCCTCGTTGTAAACAACGAGGGGGCCACGGCGCTGTCTGTGACGGCGATTGCGCATTTTACCCTTACCGGCCCTCAATTTGCGGGAATTGGACACCTTGACGACATCGGTGTAGGCCTTGAGGGCTTTGAGGAGCGCGACAGCTTCCTTGGTCTTTTTGAAGGATTCAGCAGAGGAGCTGACAACGAGGGGGACTTCCTCGATTTGCTCGATGCGGTGACCACGAGCGAGAACGAGCGATGGGAGGGCAGAAGCAGCGAGGGCAGAGACGACGGCGAATCGACGCTGGTTCTGGTTGACCTTGACGTGCCACTTGCGCCAAGTCTTGGTGGGGGCGAACATACGACCACCACGGCACATGTTACCGAAAGCAGCCTTGATAAGGCAACCATGGATCAATCGTTTTTCTCAATTCATGCACAACCTCGACGCACCTGGCCAGAGCGGTGGGTTCCTCCTCCACCGACACGGGGAATACGAGCAACAGCACGACCAGTACCCCAAGATTCGGCACTAGTTTGGTGTCCAGCCTTCTCGCTGACGGAGTAGGCTTGTCTGCGGTTCTTAGCGATGCTCTCTGATCACAAATCCACATCAGCCATCATCCCTTAGTCCCTCATTGTAGCGATCGATTTACTCACTGTGCACTTGAGCAACTACATCGAGCCTGATGGGCGCGGTCAAAACCGCAGGAAGGGGAAGGGAAGATGAGGCCTCTATAAACCCATAAAATCCCAATTATTAAGATTTCTCGATATCTCGTCAAGAGCTCTCACCTCCAGAGGCGGAGCGTACGTTGACGGTGGGGCGAGAGGCCATTTGTCGAAGTCTTGAGGGGTCTTGAGGAGTGTGGCGGAGGCGATCGATAATTTGGGATGCGTTCAGTACGGTTCGGATGTTGCCGGTGTACTGTATAGCTGGTGGTCACATGCTCGACCGAGTTCAGGAGCTCAGATAGGGACGCCTCGGACTTGGAGTTCTTTCACACCCCCAGGAACGCGAAATTTCCGCCAAATGTGCTTAGACTCGGAGACCCATTCATAATCTGAGTCGTAGCTTGAGGTTTCGAGCGAATGTAATGTGCATTGGCGTATCAATGGCTAATAGAGTATGAGCGAACCAACTGCTAGGCCTTGAACATATTTCGAGCCTTGTTCGTCTAGACCGCCCTACGCTATGAAGTTTCAAGGTCGCACGTTGGGTAGGGAAGCCAAGCTTGAGACACCTCAGCTGAACACTTTTTCCTGACGCTTTTGGAACCTGACTTGAACTCATCCAGATGACACATAATGGATCTCGGTATATCGGTAGCCTGAGGGGTAGCCAGTAGTCTCTGGAATAGTAGGATCATTTGACACGACGCAGCGAGGTGTTAAAGAGCTGGTTGGAGGGTACTGAAGATAGAGGCGGTATTTCGTAGGCCTCCGTTCATTGAACAAAGCTTCAAAGGACCGGGGCTATGAAGGGTAGGCTGGCCCTCTGATCGTTGAGTCATTGAATTATGGAGAAATACAGCACAGCGAAGTAAACATTAGGTTACTCAGGGTGCTATGGAACGTCGATTAGCATGCGTTCGAGTGGGTCTTCGAGAAGAATCATTGAAGATCGCGATCAAGCCGAAGGCCGCCAAAGAGCGAGCATGTGCGCCCCGAGTTTATTCAGATATTTGGGCATTGTGGACTTGTGGACATTGAAATTTTCGTAAACGGATCAACCTAAGGGACAACCGATTGTTCGACCTCTTCACACACAGAAAGTGGAGGGGACGCCATTCATATGTGGATGCATTCGTACCAATGAGGGGGGGACTCAACTGCCAAGGGCGTACAGATCTGAGTTGATTAAATCCTGGTGTGCATCAGTCATGACCAATGTGAATTGCAGATCTATTCCTTCAAATTCGAAGGGCGTTTGACTAGAGGTCCAACAGAGCGGCATCTGGTCCAAGCCCCAGACTACGCGAGAAGGGTCGTTCAGTGGAGCCATTGCATCGCTCCCTTCACAGTGATTGGAGCTTACCTGACCGGGAAATTATACTCCCGATGAGCCGAAGATTGAGCATCCGTACCTCCCAGTTCAACACGCTAGCCAAGTTAATAATACTGAGAGCAACGGTGTTTTACTGCCCAGAAAGGAAGCCTGAAGCCTGAAGGGGTGAACACGTCGTGGGTAGGTCACGGAGGGTTTTAACTTCGCCCAACGACATTGGAAGCTAACCCTGAATCGGTCCTACAAGCAATTGAGAACATGAGCTTGTTCGCCAACGATTTACGTTGACCAGATGGAAATTGCATTCAGGTAAGCCGGCGGTCAAGTTGACGGCCAGACAAACGTCCAGCACGACAAGACGCTGGAAACAGGTCATCAGAAGGAGACCACATATGTAAATGACGTCGGCACACCACTGGGAAGGAGACATGCGGGACAGAAGCCGGTTCACCTGGCAGACCGTTGGAAGTGACCTGTGGGCGTCATCAATTGTCAGCATCTAACACCGAACTCCATCAAATCGGGACCAATAACCGCATACCCAAGGTCTTCTGAAAGAAAGTCAGGCGAAGCAAAAGAGGCAAGAACGCGGAAATTTGACATTGTGTGATATGGATACCGTAAATGCGGGATGATGCTACGAGGGAAATATAGTAATGAGTGTCAAGGATGGGAATGTAAGTTACATATAAGCAGGGTGCAGTGTGGACGACTTGGGCTACAAGGGGGTATTGGGTATGCAAAGAGAGAAAAAGAAGGATACGAGGTGCAAGCAAACCGAACGAAAGCAAATGCAAGGGGATGGTGGGAGAAAACCTGCTCGGGCGGACGGAGATGTACATAATTAACCTTCGAGGGCAGAGGGATGTAGATGAGCACAGATATCCATGATCCAGGTGCGAAAAATTCACTCACGTAGATATGAGGATACTATATTTCACTCCAAAGCATATCAGTGCTAATTTCGTTATCCAACACGCAAAGGCCGCCGACAACCGAGGTCACGGTACGGTCGAACTCGTGTACGAAGATGACACGAGTAACTGTGGGACAGTACAAGCGTAGTTCCAGGGTGAGCGCGCGGAACGCGGTTAGCGTGGCCGGTGGGGGTTCCCAATGCGAAACTTCCACTTCCACGCACTCTATCCGAGGCAAGCGCATTAACAGCCCATAGAACTGTAAACGCTTTGTAGACGGGGAGGAAAGTGGCAAGAAGGGAAGCGCGTAAGTGAGTATACAATTTGAACGGACAGGCGAGTTGGACAGACCTCTTGACCGCCAATGGGCAAAACCAATGTCCCCAGATACCTTAACTCAGAGACAGTGGCTTTGGTCCGTATCACGTGTCGGAGAAGCTCCATACTGAATGGTTCCGTGTAGGAAGAATCAGCGATGTCGAGTGCCCTCAGACGCCGTGAAGAGTGTCTAATCTTGGAAAAGAGGAGGGACATCTCCGCGTGCTTCTCTTCGATGACAGTGCGCGAAAAGCAGGATTTAAGATGAGTGATGGGAC
This sequence comes from Pleurotus djamor, assembly GCA_029747585.1. Lineage (NCBI taxonomy): Eukaryota > Fungi > Basidiomycota > Agaricomycetes > Agaricales > Pleurotaceae > Pleurotus > Pleurotus djamor. Next base: position 105,893 of record JAPEVF010000021.1, on the reverse strand, counting down.
GACCAGGCACAATAGCCACTGCGGCTTCCGAGAAGGTGCATTCGAGAGTTGAAAGATTAGGAAGTGCAGTAGAAAGAAGGCGAAGGGATGGTGATGATGATACAGTCGATGGGGTATCTTCTTGATAGTCTAAGATATAAAGATCGTCTAGGTCGGTTTGTGTGTTCAAAAATGTCACGAGGTCTAAGTCCCAGTCAAGATCGCAGTGGAACCCCCGAAGGCGAAAGGCACAGCCCTGGAGAATCCAAGCTACAGAGGCCGCAGAGCTATTGATATGGATGTTAAGATAGCGAAGACGCGAAGTGATCCTAAGCGCAGACGCGATTGCCTCCCAGAAATCCGTGATAGATGGCGCGTTCTCTTCTTCGTCCAGTCCTGCACGCGACTGACTTCCATCTCCGGAATCAGAGTCGTTATCCTGCTCTTTATCGGAGAGGGAGACAGTGAGGGCATCGACGAGTCCGGCAAGACGAGGGGAAGTTGATAAAGTGTGACAGACGGATATGGTGGAGTGGACGTTTCGCAAGTATAACGTATTGTAGAGAGCACGCTGCGCAACATACTGGAAGCCCTTTGAGACTCTGCAGAGCGTTGCTATATCGCTTCGGTTTCCGACATAGTTTACAATGTTGCGGTATGCCTCCAATGACAATTCCATACGGAGGGGGGCATAACACTTAGCGGAACGGTCAGCTGGGGCGATATGGAAAAGATGAACCAAGCCGACCGTCAACTTTACTAAAGGAAGGATTGGCTCCAACGTTGTGCGGAGACTACTAGACGAGATAAGGGAGGCACAATCGACCAGAAAGAAGAGTCGTGGTTCGAAGGGGGTGGGGGCTTTTATTAGCCAAGAACTATCAAGAGAACAAAGTCAATACTGACGCACCGTCAAGGAAACCCGGGTTTGGAGAAAACAAAATTCGGCGGCACAGAAGGGAAGTTCTGCGAAATAAGCAGTAGCAGCATATGATGATGCTAACGCTATTTATGCAGACCTAGCCCCCACCTTTGGAATTTCTTGGGCGTGGAAATGTCCTTCCAAGAACTCGGGAGCATTTCGGATGACAGGGGATCTCCGGTCATGCAGTCATTATACACGCCAATTAATTCCCAGCCCCCGCTCGGAGGACGTACTCAACGTCCCTGGCTCTGCTGGTTACCGTATCGACCGTCGGTGTTGGGCGGGAGGTACCGAGTCGGTCGTTCCTCGTGGGGGCCTCGTGGATGCCATGTGCTTTTCTTTTCGGATGGCTCGGTGAGCAACGCAAGTCATAGCAACATGAGAGAGAGGAAAGAAACTAACTTGCTTGCGACCGTTTTCAGCTCCGGAGCCTTTGGGGCAGGGCAGATAAACCTCGGTGCCTCTAATAAAGAAACATTCCCAGGTGGACGAAATACAGTCAAGGAACCAAACCATCGTGATGCCTCTCTAAGTGGTTGGGTAAGATCCAATGCTCCCCGATCTTCGCTTCGACGCGCGTTTGTGTCATAAAACATCTTTGGCTCATCAGCGCCTATCGGGCTCCAACCTGATTGTTCGTCCTTCGAAGTGTTGGTTGAGAAAATCATGTAGAATACGAGCAGGTCACAACAAACGTTTAGTAGGCCATCAGTAGGATACAAAACCAGGCTTCGTTTGACTCACGCTAACAATGAAACTGTTCGTAAGAGAGGACCGCAACGGGGTCAACAACGCCGTTCATCGTCTTCGAGGGGCGGCCGCACCGTGAGTAAGCCAATACAACTCTAGGCCTTCGCCACAAAGCGAACCGCAAGGCTGCGGAATGGTGAGGAGGTAAGGTAAGGTTCATGGAAGCTGCCTAACTTCCCTCAATTAGATGGTGCGATGAGATGGTTTGTGTGATTTCCCAAGTTGGAGCTGCACCTCCACGAACGACCGAGAGGGAGGTAGAAATTTTTCCGTGATGCCCCGACACAGCTTGGTTAATGGGTCAGGCGTTCCTTATGGCTCCTCGTATAGTTATGAGCGGAAACCACATAACGTATACGGTGGGATATCAAGCCAGGATTGACGGACGATTTGCATCATAGATTGCTATATCAAGCAAACTCGACGGCTTTAATGCGAATGAGAGCCACAAAAGGGTGGATACATTCTCCAACTTGGGAGTTGAAGCGGGAGAGCTGGATAAGCCTCGGAAGAAAGTGAGTTAATAGTATAATCCCTGGTAGAAAGTCAAAATCCTCTCACCTTGGTGTCGTCTTCGGATCGGTCGGCAACTCAGCGAAGGGCATGCGCCAACGGGATGAAACTTACGCCCGAGTTGATGACGGAGGAAATGCGGGAAGTTGCAGGCTGCCGCAGAAGCACAAGGGACGAACAATTGAGAAAAGAAGCCTCGTCAGCGCGAAAAGAAGGGGCAATGGTTTAACGGAACCGCATTCAGCGCTGGACTGATGGTATATCGCCGAAGGTGAATAATCTCGCGACGGATTGTCGCAGGGAAAGCGAGGCATTGACAAAAAAGAAGCTAAAATTGATGAAATACAAAATTTATGACAGGTCAAAAACTTCCATGATGAGGGCTGTAGAGATGAGAGAGAAACGGCCAGTGGTGCGAAGACTGGGAAAGCAGAGTGGGTGGGCACGCCGGGGGAGGACGCGTGGAACTGACTTGCGATCATTCTAGTTTCTCTAGCTCCTCAAGCCTTGACAGAACAACGTCTTTGCTTGTTTCTTCGATCTCGCCGGCAAGGAAGATTTCATCAAGAATGGCGTATACCTATGATGAGTGTGAGAAAAGGTGTCGGGGATATATTATAATGCTCGCCTTGTAAAAGTTGAACACAAGGTCCAACTCGCAGACGTTGTCGAAGAAAGTGTCTTAAAGGTGCATCGTAAGGGGGGTTCGCAGGCCAAGGCATGAGAATGACAATTCTCTCACCTAAGACTTCCACGAACAGATGTATTGCTTCAAGATAAGCAAGTTCATTGTCGTTGGCATCAACACAGACACAGAAGAACAAGCCAGCATAACGACGATAGACGACCTTGTAGTTGCGAAACTGGTGAAGCCTATGTTATTCCAATGAGGTCGGATCCAACAACCCAAAGAACGCACCTCAACGAAATTAGATTGATATTTCTGGTCCCGCGGTGCTACAAGTCGATGGACTTCCCCACGGAGCCTGACCTATCCAGCGACTCTTCAATTGAAGGACAGAGGTGCATGAGCCCCGACGAACCTTCTCGTCATCGTCATACGGAACATACCATTTCGAAAGACGCGTCTTTCCCTGACGATTCTGCAAACAAGAAATCAGCCATTGATCGTACTGGCCTGTTGGCCACTAACCTGAACGAGAATAAACCTAATCATTACTTGAAGCAGCAGCGATTGACCTCTCTGCGACTGCAGTTATAGAGTCTTTTGCTGGTCGTTGGCACGAACGCTGGCGGTGCCTCGTCAGGTTGGTGACGTAAGATCAGTCACGTTTCGATGCTACAGGGGTAGATAGGAGCGTCCCAGCAAGAGCACTCGAGTCGCAGCCCGTTTCGCACTCCCACCTTCACATTCAAGCATCATCGGTGCAGCTCAATTATGCGGCACCAATGTGAGCAGATGCATTTCGAGAAGCCCATCGCAATTTTAATGTCACGACTCAAGCATTGACAAGAGACTTGCAGTTTGCTTGCAGTCAGAGAGTGTCTGTCATTGTATGCCTTTATGGGATTTCTGGACCAAGCTCGAGGGCTTATCGTGCGCTTCTTCTTGAAGTTACTAGGCCTCTGCTAGGCCTCTACTTGCAAATATTGGATACAGGTACTAAGCGCCAGCTCAAATTTCACGTTTCACGTTGTCAAGAGTTCAATATTGTTGGTCGTAAGTTCCAGTCTGCGATTCGCCTATCACCATCTTCGAGGGGACCTGAAAGCTTGAGAATCGGAGATCCCAAGCTCAGGACGTTGATCGTAGCAACCGGCATACTAGAGCGACGAACCCTTCAACCAATCGCCTTCCACTTCACGATCTTGCTCGGTAACCTGTCCCAAAACGCCATCGAAGGATGTCCAAACTGGGAACAAAGACAAGTCGTCAGGTCCAGTTGAACTTCTACGCGAATCCTTCCAAGAGGGACATACCTTGCTATTGATTCCACTTTCACAATAGCTATCAATCAGAAAGTGCCTATGCAATAATGGCATCTTGAGACGTCCGATATGCGCAGTTCACGCATTGCTTTGACGTCACTGGTTTTGACGGCTTGGTCGGGCGACCTTACTGGCATACTGCGGTCGTCCAAAACGTTGGAAAAGTCTATTTGTCCGAGGAATTGGTGCCGTGAGTTCGAATATCTTCCACTGCGCGCAAATCGTAGTCCCGCTTCGGCCTCTCTAGGGAATGACTCTGATCTGAGGGCATCATGGGTGTAACTAGGCCAAGTGAGTAACGGAGATCGGACCCCTTATCTGGGGTAGCGGAGCCTTCGGACAACTCTATTCTTTCCTATTCACATGCAAAGTCCAGCCGAACTATGCGCAAAGATTTGACAAAACTTGGACACATACATGACGGAGGAAATTCTCTACGACGATGTCCGTGCAGCTGATATTCTTGCTGTCTTCAGTCATCGAATCGGTCCTTTGATGAAGGTTGGTGCGATCACTCGAGGAGATCAATGAGGAATGAGGTTTGATTGATCATAAGTACCTGAAATACGTTCTTCGGGTGTTAACATCGGCAGGAAGCCATGCACCCGGAGGTGGAACTTTTTCACGCTTCTGGCTACCACTGGTCGGGAGAAAAACATGAGTTCTGACGACGAGGACGGTATAGCGAGATGAATGAACCCAAAAGTTCGCGGTAACGTAGGGCAAATGGTGTCGGGAGATACCATCACACCAGCTATCGCTCTAGTCCGACGGTGACTTCTGATGAGAGTACCTTTGAGACCAGCGAACTTCTCCAGCTTCACACGAGCGATGACCTGCGATGACCCAATGAGGTCTAGAGATGCCTAGGCTACCGACCATGTGCATTTCTTCTGTTTGCATTCTAAATAGACGAAGGTCACCCTTCAGGGAGTCGAGATATAGTGAAAAAGAGTTGCGTCACAGACGCAGAACCCATCGACAGTGTCAAAAGTCGATGTTACTTCAGAGCCTTGATATTTCCTCGCGGTCATGATGCACGAAGGATACCCATGGCGGTTGTGCCGGCTACAAAAAATGTGAGTAATACGCGACACTCGGAGTAGGCGGAATTTGAGTATGCCGAGTTTGATACTTCGGTTCACAGTTTCTTAACGTCATGCCGTGTGCGGAGGAAGAGGTAGGCAGAACAAGCCAAGAGTGTGACCTCGCGCTGCAATACAAGTATAAGCCCGTTCGGTGCTGAAGAAGAAGCTTTAGCGAATCAATCAGACCGCATAAAGCTTTGCGTTTTAACTCTTGAGAGAAAGGAACACCGGTTTCAAGGAGGACACTCCGGCATCCATGTTCAAGGAGGAATATGATGTGCGATAAAGTGTCGGGGTCTTGACCATAGCAGCGTTTCAGCCGTCAGAGTACACAGTGTTGCTCATCTTCGTGTTTGAGATCGCAATTTCATATCCGCGGGAAAAGCATACTTGTGAGTTTGCATATGGCTGTTCTTCATAAGGTAGAGTAACTCAGTGTGAGAGAAGATCGCAGTGAGAGGGTCAGACTTACGCCACTAGCACAAACGGGGGTACTAGAAATGCTGGCATTTCTATCATTGAGATCATCTCATCGTAAATATGTGGAGGAGACACTCGGGGCGGCTGGCCGATCAGAAGTATTACTTACACTAGACTTCGCCGGTAGCGTCAAAATCTGTGCATTCGGCGTTACATCAGCTCTCGCGGAAAAGGGAGGACACTTGGTAAGCTTAGCATACTGGTTCATACAGCGATATACCATCGCTAGACAGTTGGCTATCCAGTCAGCTGAGGATCGCAAAGGCATGGATACGCGTGGCGTCAGCGACGCCGTGGGTTCGACTTGTTGAATGTTGAATGTTCCAATATTCTTAGAAATGGTCACGTATCTTAGTCGACGCGTGGTCTTCATCAATTGACCCATGATGCATGATGGCCTGGGGAAGGCTGGGCGAAGGATCAGACGAACGGACTCGGAAACCAATGAGGAAGTAAAAGTAACATCATTATACACTGGTTCTCACGGTCAGTTTAAGTTTCTCACGGTCAGCCGAATGTAAACTTCCTGTTTTTCAAACACCGTGACTAACCTCGTGTGTTATGTGTGCGGCGTTGTCGCTTTGTTCCTCCCCCTCGTAACTTCTATATGAAATGAGCCTTTTTGGGGCTAGTATTTCACTGGTTTCATCTTTGAACTCTGTAGTAAATATCTCACTGACGATATCCTTCAGTCGCGTGCGCCGTTGTGGAGCACCTTCCTCAGACTTTACCTTCCACTTTATCTAGTATCTACAGCCCAGAGACACCACCTTACTTACGAGAAGGTTAGCAGCGGGCCGTTCTCAATTTACCTCATCTTTCCCATTGCAGACCAGCCATATCGACCTTGTAAGTCAGCAACTGCTTCAGGACCCACAGATTACTGATATCGCACGATTCTCGCTGCATCGTAACTCCCTGAACTTTCTAGGTCACTCAATAAGCTCAGTGAAAACTCATTCCGGAGTTATTTCGGTAAGACAATGCTTCTGAGACTCTGTTCGCTCCTTCCGCCCGTTGGATAAACGGAATTTCCTAGGCTAGCCCTACCATGCTGGGGAGCAATGATCAATGATCTATCATGATATAGAATGACCAATCGGGGAAAGTCGCTCCTGCTATTTTTTCCAACCTATCGCAAGGCAAACGTGAATAGTTTGGCTTGGTCGTGATACTGCTCTTCGCCTTCGCAGAGGCGGTTCTCTGCGGCGATGAAGGGGAAGCCTATGAGCGATTCTCCAATGCTCTATCGATTGACCTGAAAGCAAGAGCTTAACGCTATTCGACGGTGAATGTTTATGGCGACATTGGAAGAAACAATACGCATAGGCCCTCTGGACCGTTGAAGGGCGGACGGTCGTATAAATACAAGAGTTGCGTCTCTTTCACTCTCTCAGCAAGCAAACCTTTTGCCCAGCTTCACTAATCGAAATGGCCACCAAGAAAGCCCCAGGTATGTTTTTAGGCGTTCATCGGGCATTTGAGCTAGTCCTCACACTGCAACAATTTGTCCAGCTAGCCCCCCTTCTAGCAAGAAGGCTCCCGTCAATGCCAAACTTCCCCAGTCGAGTGCTCTCGTACGTCTAATCGTTCGTTAACACTGCCCGTCACTTAACCACTCGTTTTTCAACATAGCCAAACAAGAAGGAGGCAAAGCCCTCCGTCGGGGCTTCACAAACAGCTGCCGAAGTCGTAGGCAATGCCAAAGGTGCTGCCAAGGGCCCCAAGGCCAAGAAGTAGTAGAACTTACAGCAACTCGGCCACCTGATCGGTTCGATCCAGTGCTCACTGTCAAATAAATAGTTACCAATTATTGCTTATTGCACTCTGGATCAACTTCATACCTGATAGTAGAACGTGTCTAATGATATATCCTTTGCGCCATCGCGAACGGAAGTTTGAAAAGGTACCGTTATTGGTATGACAAGCCGGTCTGACGACATAAAAGTATCCATTTTATTTTCCCGTTATATCAACTATACTGAAAGCCCGAGAATATGTCTGTCTATCCTTGGATGATGAGCGAAGGAAGGAAATTTATTTTGTTCTTCCTCAGGGTGCAGCTTAGGAGGCTGAAAGGGGTATAATGGTCCCGTGGTCTCCGGGACCAGGTGTCGTGTCACTGACGCTCTCTTTTGACCTCCACTGCGACGATCTCAACGCACACTATCATTATCCACCTCGACGATGGCTGAACCTACGAAACAAGAAACAGAACAAGTTTTCAAAGTATTAAGGGCTCAGAAGGGCAACAAGGTCGGTAGCACCTAAAGTTACAATTGCATAATGACTGAGATTGCTGAGATTCTTTGCTCGCTAGACATGTTTTGATTGCCATGCGAAGAATCCGACATGGTCGAGTGTCACCTTTGGGCTGTATATCTGCCTGGATTGCTCCAGCGTGCACCGCAATATGGGCGTCCACATCAGTTTTGTCCGGTGTGTAATCACCTATCGCAGCATCGAACCTCATGTTCAACGCTGCACAGATCAACGAACTTGGACAGCTGGCAGCTGAGCCAGCTGCGCAACATGAAGGTCGGGGGGAACACCTCTGCTACGGAGTTCTTCACTAAGCACGGTGGCGCGTCTTTATTGACCGATTCCGATACCAAGAAGAAGTATTCCAGCCGGGTCGCCGAATTGTACAAGGAGGAACTGGCTAGGCGTGTCAAGGAGGACGTCTCAAAGTGAGCTCCAGTTGGCTTACGGCTTACTATCGCCTTCTCATAGACTCGTTAGATACCCGAAGGGGATTTTTGTGGAAGGTGCTGAAACCACCACTTCTCCAGCTGCCAAAGATGAGGCAGCGGACGATGACTTTTTCACCTCATGGTCGAAGCCCAGCACGCCCAAGACTTCCGCACCATCCACGCCACGATCTGGGACGCCCTCGATCATGGGCAAAAATGCCACAGTCGCAGCATCATCTACCACGACTGCTCCCAGAACGATAACATCGGCCAATAGAACGGCCAAGCTCGGTGCTACACGCCTCAACTCTAGCTCGTCTAGTTCGTCTACGACCGCGACAACGGTCAAGAAATCAAAATTGGGATTAGGTGCTGCGAAGACGAAGCCTGTCGATTTTGCTGAAGCTGAAAGGAAGGCATTGGAAGAGGCTGAGAGGATAAAACAGCTTGGATATGATCGCCAACGAGAGGAAGCAGAAGAACGAGCCAGGAAAGAGGCAGAGGCGGCTGCGGCTGCCTTGGCTGCTAAAGCAGCTGCTCTCGAAATCGGATCGAATAAGGCGTCCACTGCGACTACGAATGGGAGATCTCAAGTGGCTGCCCAGAACCCTGCATTCACAAGACTCGGTTTTGGCGCCCTGCCTGGTGCAGCTGCAGCCGCAGCTGCAGCCGCAACGTCATCCAAGCCTAGGTTATTTTTTCTACCTTCAATCTCATTTGCTCTAATTGCTCAACTGGGTTCTTTTTCAGTGCCTCGCCAACCGTTGACGATTCTCCTACGGTCGCTCGTGACCGGTTTGGTACACAAAAGGCTATCTCGTCCGATATGTACTTCGGACGCAATGCCTACGATCCTGACGCCGTCAGCGAGGCACAGACACGATTACAATCGTTCCAGGGTGCCACATCTATCTCCTCCAACCAGTACTTCGGCCGAGAAGATGACCCAGAACACGCCCTCGATCACGGCGATGCCAACCATCTCGGTGATGGCAATCTCGCCAATCTCGAAGCTGCTGCCAGAGATGCTATGGCTAGGGTCCTGGCTAATCCTGACGTTCAGAATGTTGGGGAGTCCATCAGAGCTGGGGCACTCAAGGTTTGCGTTGTTTGCTTCTAAATCGTGCAACCCTGCGCTAACTCTATCGATGCAGCTTTCGGACTACCTAGCACAGATGTCGGAGCGCTAGTTATATCGCCTCGTGTTTTACTACCTGCTCTCGTTCACGCTTTATAAGTATTCTCCTGTAATCAAGGCCCAAGTCCAGTTTGCTCTCGCGTCATCATCGCAAGGTAGCACCTCGTGTCCCTACATGGTACTTGTGGCCTTGTAACGTTTTAAGAGTTTAAAATTGCAGTTGACTCGGCTTTTAGGTGCGCAGCTGACAAAACCATCAGTGTTCTGTGGTTCTTTCTCAACTCGCAATTTCGCCCGTCCGACCACTGGCCATCCTCTCACAGATGATCGTTGAAGATGCGGAATCAGTAGTCGTGAAAGCGAATTGCACTGCTGGATAGACAGGACAAGCGCCACCAATGTCGTTATTGTTCGTCTTCCTTCCTGTGCAGAATCGGAGGCTTTCTCGGGCTTCGAGTGTGTTCATCCCATGGCCTCATGCAGTCCTCGTGCATGTCTCGTGAACGATGATCAATCTAGAGCGGCTGGTTCGTAGTGCCTGTTCCCCTTGTTATTTACGTCGCGGACGTCACTGAATAGGCTATTTACGAAACCGAAGCGCGAGAAGAAATTTCTAATCCACACCTTCTTCAGAATCAACTCAGCTCGCATGACTGGACTTAAGCCGGTTTCTCTGCAGATATATTCTGTCACGGCGTCTTTATCCATCGTCAACAATTCGCGGCTATGGCAAGCACGTTCTTCGAGATGTCCTCATATCGGCGACGGGCTTTCCATGACCCACTGTCTTTTTGTGTGAGTATCATCGTGATTTTCATTCAATGAGAGCTAAATGCGTACCAACAACAAACGATTATAGATACTCTTCTTTTCTATGTTCGCACTCACTTTCTCCGACAATATGACACATCGATCTCCTGCATGCCTTCTGCAGCTGTGATCAGTGGGATGCAATGCTGACGACGCATGCTCACGCGAACGCCCATAGCGGTCAAACTCTATATCGCCTTACGTTGCATCTTCCCGGGCACGACGCATGCCCCCCACGCGGTGTCTCGTTTTGCGTCCCAGACCTCCAATCCATAGACTGTGGCGTTGCTCTTATCCGCTCAAATATGGACCCATACGGTTCGTATCATTCTGGAGTTTCAAAATTCCCGGTGTGTCTATCGAGGCGAAAATACCCGACCAACTGCGACGACGACTCGTTGCTCCATCTTTCGTCTCTCTCTCTACTGGGGCCGTTCATCCAGACCGCCAGATAGCGCAGAAATACTTTACGCAGACAGCTTGGTTATCAATCATCACAGCTACTAAGCCACAAGGGTCAAGCTAGTCGACTCCGTCGCATTATTCCGGACGGCCTCTCGTAACTCATTACTCTACTATGAGCTCAAACGTCGCCAAGGAGTGGTGTACAGCAATCGGGCTTTATTTTGTTGGTCACCGCACAGCTGCGCTGAACGTTCGTGTGGGATAGTCATGCACCAAGTACACCAAGATCAACGCTAATACGGAGTTGCGCCGAAGCTCTCCATTCTTTGACGACCTCGTGTCATCTTTGACCGACGGTTGTTTTCTACAAGCCGGTCGTCTTCCGAAAGTTTTACTGTTGGTCAATCTCACAAACTGCTCTGCTATCCGGGTTCCATGGAACTTCCTCGAGGCTTAAGCTCAATCTAGATCCCAAAAATCATTAGGCAACATCATCTCAACCCACGTATTCATCAATCGACGGGAGAAGACATCTGAAAGAGCAGCACAGTCAACTGACGGTCTTTCTTGCTGAAGCCACTTGACAAGGGCCGGTGTCTCTGTCATTTGGGACGCTATTCGGACAAATACACGGCAGGCTCCAGCCGCTTATTTGCGAAAATTGCAAATTATATCCCAGATTTTATTCCAGCGAACGAAATGAAGAAGTTGTTTGCGACAGACGTCCTGCTCGAAAAGGATACGCCAATGCTTGAAGGTTACAGCGACTTGGTCCGCCCGGCGGATTCTTTTCACCAGATAACGGAGGGGAGTCCCGCATAACCCGGAGGTAGTTCCAACGATCTCGAGCGGTTCGCATCCCAGGCATCAGATGATCACGGTAATACGAGATGTTCATTCTATAGGTACTTGTTACGCAGCAATAGCTAGTTCATTGGGTAAACGATTCGCAATCCTGTAACGTATAAAAGGGAGCATACTTTTTCCTACCAACTCAGCATCACCACCACCATTAAATTTCCCTCTCAACGACGACCTAACCCTTCTGACCTCTGAGCATCGTCGTACAACCGTGCTACTGAAGTACGTGGATGACGTTTAGTTCAAGGTCTTCGGCTATCTCTCCGTCATTTTACGCTTGACTGCGTTAAGCGTGCCTGGGGCATGCCCCATCACACTATTTGCTATGTTATCACTGTGTTCCCTCGCTAAAGCCTAAAACTTGAGGCAGGTGCACAGTGTTCATAGCCAAAATAGTGTAATGGGGCTACCTAGTCAGCACGCTGCCACTTTCAGTGTCTTTTTGTTTCGGCTATCTTGTCTGCAGCTCTCATCTTGACCTCGAATCTACCGACACACGGGTCTCAAAAATAAGCTGGCCGGATTGCATGATTCGATTGATATCAACCTGAGCTATGTGGGTCCTATACGGCTTCTAGCCTTATAGCTTCTATCCTATTCTCTACTCAGTCACTTGAGCTATGAAAACCAACGGCGAAAGAAGCCGATATCCATCTTATTGTACGACACTCAATGTACATAATTAGATGAGCCAGATGAGCCAATAGAATGAACGAGCTTCACAAAATCAACAAGAATGCGAAGGCCTAGAGCACTGACGTTCTCCTGTCATCATAAGTTTGATGGGGGGAGGGATCGATGACCACTTTCAAGCTGTGGCCGAGTCATAGGCAGGCTCGGTTAATCAAAAGGACCCTTCGCCTTGATGTCGATGGAGGGACATGATCGGATGGAAGACATTCTGTAACATGGAAGTAGGAATTATTGAGGAAATAACATACCAAATTTGGGCAGTGACGCAGGGGCGACAAACGGTTGGAAAAATGTGGAAGTTGTGTTTAGCAGGCATAAGTCCCACAACATCCGAGGCGGTAGCGCCTTTGATACTTTAGGCCTGTCGCCTGACCTCAGACAGAGCGATTAAGGTTGGAGGCGATGAGAGAGCCCTCGGTAACGGTGGCAGGTCTGATACGACCATGGTCATTTGAGCTGGTTCTAGTCTGTCCCCGTTGATATTGCGCGTGAGTTCCACGTCAATTGAAGCCGGCGGAGGAGAGTGATCTGGACGCAGATGGATATTAGGATTCAGCGAAGCATCAGATAGATAAGGAACAGACGTTGCGTACGGTCTTGGGGAATTCGTAGTCTACGAACCGATTATCGCGCGCTAGGCCTAGGCCAAAAATGACTACGCCACCCCATGTATTGTTCGATTCCTTGTTCGTGAACGTGCTGTTTATATGGGCGTCCCATGGCACACGCTGCGGTTTACTCGCGAAGCGCGATTGGCTAGGAAGTAAGCGTTTAATGTTTGATGTTCATCGACGGATTAGGACGATTATGGCTCACGAGTCACGACATTCAGCAAGACTGCCTTTTTGAGTAAGACGGTTGACTGTCAAGTTTTGAGATACATCGTGTCGATGAACACTTCGTATAGGATGAAAGCGCTCAAAGTCCCTCGACACCACGCCCGAAACGAGGTTCACTTTGCGGTTCCATGAACGGAAACTCGTCACCAGAATCAGACGATAAATACGAGTAAAGACCTAGCCAGGGGTGGCTTCTAGCAGGACTGACATCTTGTGTCATATAACGTCGATCCAACGGTAAGGCTGCGATAAACTTAGCGGAATATCTAGTAGACAAGACTAAGAAAGCATTCGAGACGGTTCACTGATTACTTACATGTAAACATAACAAAGGGAGAAATCAAAAGCCCACGCTGAAGCGCGACGCGAATTGTCCAAGAATTGTTGATGTCGCAGGTCTGAACGTTTGTAGATGGATGTCCCCCAAATGTCCCCGGACCGGGCTTTGCCGCCTATACCGGCTGATAGGAGTTCTTCAATCAGGGGCTCTAAGCATGGTTAAGTCGTCAATTGCGGGGATATAACGTCTCTGTCTGTTAGCGTATGTGCTCTTCACTTTGACAGAAGTCTTAATTCGGCTCTCGCTCCATGTCGAATAGTGCATGGTGAACGATGATGGCATTGAGGTGATCACAATCCCTGAAGGAGAGGCTAAGCGTTCCTCGGTTCGGTGGAGATCAAGCATTGGAAATTCCGATGGATTTCGAGGACTGGCCTGCAGTTTTCTCAAGGTTATTCAAACTCGAGGGTGGCAAGAGAGCTGGCCTTTAACCTTTGGACGGTTGACTCGCGATCTCTGAGATCCTAAACGAACATACAACCCATCCTATCGATCGTGTGATATTCTGTCGAAAATTGAACGAGGTCGACGGACTCCGGAGGTCGACTTGATGTCTGCTGCGTCGAGGAGCTCGACAGTCTAAATCCCTATCAGCATCATTTGTCACGTCTACGATACGTCAACCAACCGTATCATGGATACGATCCCAAGGCCATCCTTTCCGACGTGGTGATCTTTCGGTACTGGGCGTTGACTTTTGGTAAAACAAGCCGAGCAGGGTTGATATACAAGCAGTATTCGTCGGCTTCAATGGAAGGATCGCAGGAGGAAGTCATATGTCGATATGATATGAGTTGGGACAACTCGGAGCCTGCTCGAATGGTAATGCAGAGGGGTTCGTGTGTAACTTACAGTGTGGCTCACTCCGAAGTCAATGAACCAGTCGTACCTATGGAGCTCGCCTCACCGGAGCCTGCATCCTGCATTCGGGCTATAAGAGGATAATCAGTAACACTTAGGCTTGGCAACCTGAGGGTTTGAGAGGAACTGTGTGGACAACAGCAAGAAAGCAATCAATAGCGGAAATAGGTTATGGATACAACAAGTTCATTTGAGCAATTCCTGGACAACTCTGTCATCTTCAATATTGCGCGTATTACTTCCACGGTAATTGAGCCGACGGAGGACATCAACCTGAGGGTGGGCATGAGGTTGAAGTGTAAGGTCGATGATAAACAGGAAAGGACTTACAACTTTGGCTTTCGGAAACCCGTATTCCACAAAACGTTCAACATGCGCACGATCCAAGCCAGCGATGGCCACTTCATCCGAGACATCCTTCCCAGTCTTCGCTACTGGCCCTCCTGCGTATGTCTGCGTCCAATACGCCGCCGTTTCCTCGAAGCTCGATTTGCTCGTCATATAATGCTTCGCCACCTCAGCATCTTGTGGATCATTAGGCTCGGGGGAACACAAGAGACTCTGCAGCGATATCAATGTCGATTTCAGGGTGAGAACTGGTGACCATGCATCCTTGAGGATGTCGAGACATATTGCGCCAGAGGCTGAAGAAACGTTGGGGTGATAGACCTTGGTGATGAACTTCATCTTAACGGGTTGAAATGGGTATGACTCGGGTATGACAATATCCTGAGCACAGAGAATCCATGAGGCCAATGTATTCGTGTCCTTTGGATAGTTCAAGACTCACTATATCAAAGTGCCCGCCTGCATACGGTGTGCCCTCCGGACCAGGAAACGAGCCCTTGAGATGAAAAGGTGATTCATCGATCATCTCAATCTTTATTCCTGAAGTCTTGTCATTCTTGCAGTCTAAAGTCGTTGAGTAGTAATTTCTACGGGATTTGAAGCACAAACCTGCGATTTCCCTGTTTACACGTCGCAAACGAGCATCCATGGTGTTATGTGAGGGAGAAGCGGCGCGCGCTAATCATGTCTGTGGCTTCAGTGTCGTGAGACCGATTCTTAGGAGGCCTCCTGAGTGGCTCTCGATCAGACTCACTTCAGTTCGCTTGGTATCGTCGTACTGTCGTCAGGCAGCAGTACTGACTTAGAATCTAATGCTGAGAGAATGGTTAAAGCAGGTATCTAGTGACTTCTATGGACATCTCTAGCTGAGGCACTCGCACGCGAAAAGTTCTGGCCAATCACAGACAGCCCCTTTAACGATAGGAGGCCTAGAAGCCGAAACTAACCCACTTTCTTTGGGCGCCTCACGAATGTCACTTAACCTTTCTTCAAACCTTCTTCATATCAAGTCTCCCCAGTGTGTTGCTGAGCACGCCACCGATGACTGGAATACACTATCTGCATGACAATTTTCCAGTTTAATCGAAGTCTTTGTGGCCAGAGGCTAAAAACGAAAAAGCCAAGCGTCCAACCTTCTCGGAAACCCATCATCGTGTTTTACTCGCGTTTGTGATGCAACTATCATAATGCGCAGGCAGGCTTGCTCTTCTATCTTTCCCGCTCTCTGGCGTACCCGCGAATTCAGGCTGAAATACCCACGAGTTTCGGTCTCGGAATCGTAGGTCTAGTTCCTATTAAATGTGTTGGTATTATGCCTCATCATTGCACACGTCCCTCCTTGCACACAGGTTATCGCTCCTGGGCGAATTCGTGTGAGATATCCACGACTAAATCTGCTGGTTACTGGCCCACAAGACACTTGTTCCCATCGGCCCTTTAAATACCGATTTTGGTTGACCATGAGGCGTCTATCTTTTGATTGAATTTCTTCGCTTTTATCTTGAAACAGCGGAAGAAAATGTACACCGCGTCCTCTGTCTTCCTCGAGACGCTCGCTGAAGCAGGCATAACACACGCTTTCGTCAACTGGGGCTCCGACCATCCTGGTCTGCTTGAAGACCTTGAACGACAACGCGTCGAAGGAAACGGCGATACAAAGCCATGTATCGTCACTTGCCCTAATGAAATGGTGGCGCTCTCTGCTGCTCAGGGATACGCACAGGTTTCAGGCAGACCTGCAGCAGTGATCGTGCATGTCGATGTCGGGACGCAGGTACGTGGGCTATCATCTATCTTAATTACCGCTCGGTTTGAACGTGTGCCTTCTGACGGCAAATTCTAGGCTATGGCTGGCGCCATACACAACGTGGATAGAGGACGGACTCCCGTGCTCATTTATGCCGGTGCTTCTCCGTTCAGCATGCATGATGAACACCGAGGTACCCGGAACGAGTTCATAATGTGGTTGCAAGGTTAGTGGTGACAGTGACATAAGGATGCCGTTAGTACTTAAACATGCCTTCTTTTTATCGTCAGATGTCCCAGATCAAGCGGCTATCGTTCGCCAATACATGCGAAGTACTACGCAACTTCACAGCGGGAAAGATATCTCCGGAGTTGTACAAAGATCTCTCCAGATGTGCGTTTGAGCATGGACGAATCGGTTATAGCACACTCCGTTTCTGACGCTAGCGAATAGTGCTACTAGCCACCCCCAAGGACCCGTCTATCTATGGGCGAGACGCGAGGTGATGGAAGAGCCAATCGAACGGAACACAGTTCCGTCTCCTCGCCGGAAAAGATGGCCTCCAGTCAGCCCACCAGCCCTTTCCCCAGACGGTAAGTACTGCCGCAATTCCCTTCTACGCCGTAACTGATACACAACTTGTCATTAGTGGTTTCTGTCATATCCGCGGCTTTACTATCCGCACGCAAACCGTTGATCATCACTTCATACCTTGGTCGAAATCCCGCAGCCGTTCCTGTCCTGATTGAGCTCTCCACGCTTCTATCTATTCCCGTGGCCATCTCGTGCCCTTCAGCCGTTAATGTCCCTTTCTCCTTTCCTAATTCACAACACCCTACGTACCTCCAACCCGGAACGCACCACCCAGATCTCCCTAACGCCGATGTCGTAATTGTAATCGACTCCGATACTCCTTGGATACCCAATAACGACGCCCCA
Source organism: Pleurotus djamor (assembly GCA_029747585.1). NCBI lineage: Eukaryota > Fungi > Basidiomycota > Agaricomycetes > Agaricales > Pleurotaceae > Pleurotus > Pleurotus djamor. Next base: position 88,534 of record JAPEVF010000021.1, on the reverse strand, counting down.
AGTCCCGAGGCCAGATTGTTCGTCTTGGATGGAGGGGATGTTTTGAAGAGGTCGTTTGGGTACAGTGATTTCAGTGATGCTGAGATTATTTGCATCGCGGATGCAGAGGTGGCCTTGAAACAAATTATCAAAGGCGTCAAGGAACTCGACGGAGGCGACAAAACGGTCATTGGAAGCCAGGCTGTGCTAGAGAGAGCACAAGAACTCCAGGATCGTCACACCAAGTGGGTAGAACGGCTCAATGAACCAGAAATTGTGTGGCTACCTCCTAGTTTGGACGGATCGCCTTCGGTTCGAGTACCTAACATCCTGGGCATCCTCCGCAAAACCATTCATGAATTAACACCTAGCCAAGGAAAGAACACGCTGATTCTCAACGAGGCCATCAGCAACTACCGACCTGTCTGGGAGCATATGAGGAGTGAGAGTGCGGGCTCTCATCTGACCTCTGGGGCTTCATCTTTAGGGTGGAGTCTCGGTGCTGCCATCGGTGCGATCCTGGCTGATCGAGTAGACGGCAGAGAAAGGGACCTAATTGTTGTCATTGTCGGAGATGGGTCATTCATGTTCTCTGTGCCCAGTGCGGCGTATTGGATTGCGCAGAAGCAGAACACAGTCAGTGTACCTTTCCCCAACACTCACACATACTCTAGCTCATGGTCCTTCTAAGCCGTTTTTGACTGTCGTACTTAACAACGGCGGCTGGCGCGTAAGTTGTTTCTTGATACAGCTTGAACTTCGTATTTATATTTATCTGGTACGACTCAGTCCCCGAAACTGTCTATGCTCGGTGTACACCCTTCGGGACATGGTAGCCGCGTTGCTGCAACTGGTGACGATCGACTCAGTACTGGATTTGGTCCCGTCTGTCCTGACTACGCCCAAATTGCCGTTGCAGCTTCAGGTGGTTGGGCGTGGGGCAAGAAAATTGGCTTAGCACAATCATGCCTCAAGGCAGCAGTTGAGAACGCAGTGACAGAGGCCGTTAAGGCGGTGATAGAGGAGAAGAGATGTGCGGTGTTGGATTGTGTCGTTGAGAGTCTCAGTACATTCTGAAGGTATTCCACCGTCCAGGTTATGTCCCAGTAACGTTCAAACGTTCAATATTCAATGGTTTCTGTATAGCATGATAAGAACATGGAAAAGCGTGTTGACCCATATAAACCCAGAACATCCCAGAAAGCTGACGACAACAAACAACAAACTGCATCTACTGGTATCCTGGCGCAGAAGGAGAACTGTTCGGCATCTCTACGTACATCGGCGAGAGGTGACTGGACGATTCAACGGGTATTTGCGTCGGCTGAGCGCGAGGCCCAAGAATCCGACTATAACGACGCTGCGGGGATGCAGATGACGAACTTGTCTCGCCGCGACTACTTGGAGTGCCTCTCCCCGATGATCTGTTTTTGTTTGATGATAGTTCGTGGAATGGGTAGCTTGGGGGCTGTGATGTCGTGTTCGTGCGTACTACATTGGCTGCGGTGTAGCTGTTATTAATGAGAGTTGTTGCAGGAGTGTTCGTCCGTGTGCTAGGAAGCGTAGAAGTTGTTGTCGAAGTCGAGGGTGGCGGGGCTACGGGTGCTGGTCCAGTAAGTGGATCCGCTGGGGATAACGTAGGCATCTCGACGTGCATGTCAGACACGGCTAGGTTATTCCCAGTGTCGTAAGGATTTCGCAGCTCTGGGCCGGGAGTCGGAGGCGGAATGGGTGGACGTGTGGTGGACGCTGGCGTAGAGCCTTCGCTGATCTGAGCTAGAGGCGTACCATGGCCAAACCGTGATCCAGGTCTGAGGTTACCGGGCCTCAGTGTATTTCCAGGAGCGCTGGACGAATGCTGCTCTGGAGGTGGCTCAACATACATCGATGGTGACGGAAGCACGGGGGCTGGTCTTCCACCATACCATGAACCATACATCCCCTGCGTTCCTGCATTTGTCGCAGGGGGCTCGGGGTCCAGGGCGCTAGTCATAGCAGGCATTTCGACCTGCATCGAGGTGGCCGAAAGGAAGTTGTTATTGTTGTTGTTTCGACCGCTAAATGTCGAATCACCATCGGTGTTATTCAACCCCGTGTAGGAGTATGTCGAGGCAGTTCGTGGGCCATTTGAAGAGCTTGATCTCAGCTTGTTGCTTCTTCGCATGGGGAAAGTATCCGACCCGAGGCCGTCTGCTGAGAATCGATCTGCGTGAGTCACGCTATGGCAAAGAGAATCTGACTTGCTTACCTGCTCCATTATCAACGGCAAGTCCGACTGCTGAGTAATTCCCTCGTCGCCCACCAAGTATCTTCAACGCTTTGCGTCTCCCAAAGTAATATCCAAATNAAAAAAGAAATGATTCCCGTGAGGAGAAGAGCTACTCCGCCAAATCCGAGAGCTAATCCAAGCGTTAATCGTGTGTCGTCTCTTTTGGAGAGTTGGTGAAGGGGAAGAAGTATTGAGAGATCTGACATTCCTGTCGTCGCCCCGTATAATAGAGTCGTCAAAGAGAGAGATTTAGGACAGCAGTACCATTCATGGCCATGGCCACTTCAATGCGGCGCCAAAGACGGCACCGCCTTGCTTGAATGGTCGCCGCAAGGGACCAGATTGGTGTGCGACCCTGCCCAAAAAACCTGCACCGAGACTTTCGGGTTGAACTGGTCTAAGGTTTTCGCTGTCTTCCTTTGTACCATATGTATACCAGCCTATTGATGATTTAATTGCGATATTTATGACCTTGGGTCGTCATATTCGTTTCTGAAATGGGGTTGGCTTCATGTTTTAGTAAGGTAGTTGAGTGCATGAGCGCCTAATGCCTTGTCTCGATCACTCAACTATCAACTCCTTTCAGGCTCCATTTGGACGAGCCCCCAGCGGTGTAGACTTCTATCTATAATAACAATATAGGCCTCATTTTCTCAGAATCTCTACTTTAGCCATCTCAGTGAAGTTGTCGGCGCGTCGTTGTGTCAAAGACCAGTATCTACTTGTCCTCGCACTTGCCTCGCACACGGATCCTAAACATAAGAAACGTCGTTTTGTTTCTTATACAGGTAAGCAATTTCTTGTTAAAAGAAACTTGGGGCTCAACTCCTCTCGTAGCCTACCGTCTTAGTCTGAGACTTGAAAGACGACTCCGACGCAACTCAGGCGTAGGAACCCTAGCCGCGTTTGATCACATCAATTCTTCGCCAGACGCTGTCTCACAGTGGGGGCAGAGTGACTCTCTATCACTCATTTGCAACTGCCGCGGAAACAAGTAAGTGATTATGTCGCCCAGTCCTCTTTCCGAAAGCGCGACTCTGAGCGAGAACAGTAGCTATTTTTCTTACCACTCAATTTATCCCTACCGCCGAGAAGGAGCTTTTTGTCAGCGATGTCTGACATCCTGGAACTCGTCCAACCCCCATTCGGGCCATATCCTTATGACACGATCTTGAACCCGAAATGGCGGCGCGAAGTACCCCTGCCCGTACTAGAAGATGTTTTCTTTTGGCTAGACGGAAAGGCTGTAGGGTCAGTCTTTACCCAGCCGGAACCGTCTGCTTGGTTACTATCTCACTCTCTACCTTTTGCTAGACTTGACACCACCGAATATATCAACCCTCCCCCGGAAAACCATCCAATAGCCAAAGGAGTGGAGTGGTACGGTACGCTTCGAATCAAGACATTAAACGCATTCACTGCTGTCGGACTGGAGTGGCTTGAAAATGACCTCCGAAAACGAGACATGGCAACCCGGGGAGCTGAGCAAAGCGGCTTAACCCTGGCGAGTCTCTTCGGTCAAACGAAACAAGAAGGGACACCCATCAAGGTTTACCTCCAAGGCATGAAGACTCTACCGTTGACGGGTAACCTCATTCATCGTATGTCTCCAACTCTCTCAAACAATATTGACTCTCTTTCATGTTATCCCCAGCGACTAAGCGGCCGTATCTACTCGTTTCTCATCAGTAAGTTATCAGCCACGTCCTTTGCGTTCTGGCTCACGCTCTCTCTTGAATCTAGTGAAAGCCCAGAACATATCCGACGCTTCTACGTTGGCTCTCTGGATGTTGACATCATCGCAGATAGCCAACATTTTTTCATGCGCTACCAGTTGTTATCGGTTATGACGAAGACGGTCGCAGAGGATTCCTTCCCTCCTCCGTTAGAAGATCGCGACATTGACTACTGGGTGGATGGCTATCTACTCCACAGGGACCGTGAACGCCACCACCGAATGATATTCAAACGCACCATCTGCGCCGATGGCGACGGCCAATACGATGGTGACGGCAGCGACACAGATGAGCATGGCCGCACCACCCGTCCCCGACACCTCCGTCACCTCCACCGCTCGGATGTTACAGGCTTTTTCGCATCCCAAGCGGAATGGATTCTCGCCCAACAAGTCGGTGTAAAACAACGAAATCTGCGCTTGATCTGCGTCTACCATTGGAAACAGTTTTGTCTTGATATCCGGAAGGAGCGTCGTGAAGCTGCCAAACAGAATGTCGAATGGGGTATCCCGAAGGGGAATGCGAGACTTTCCCTGGAAGAGTACCTTCGTACCGAGTTTTTCATTACAGACAGACATTGGACTGTTATAAATAAGAAACCAGAGCCAAGGAATGAAGTGCCGACACCGGTGAGTTCTTCTAATGAGCCTGGTATCAAAAGCGACGGGGTTCTCAGGAGGATGATTAGCCTAGTCCAACGGCATCTGACACCGAAGAAGCTGCTCGACAATTCCAACCAGCAGTCATCCAACACATCTACGATGACGATTTCTCCGTCGACTCTTCTTCGGCTGCTTCAGACTCTGATGCCGAGATCGTCCCGAACGCCTTGTCTCGAGTCCCCGTGTCATTTTGGCAGCCTCCTCGACTTATCCCTGGGATCTTCGAATGGACTTGTCCGGAGTGTGACTATAAACTCGATTTGGTCAACTTGAGCGCTGAGCAGCTCGCGAATCTTCCTCCCTCCTTGGTAGGACGCTTCGACCGCAAACAATGGCTGTGTACTACGGATTCGGGGTTCCAGAGGGGATTCCAAATTTTGGTTGGGCACCATTATACTCTACACCTTAAAGAGCGGAATGTCAGGCTGTGGTTGAATGCAGATGATAGAGTGTGTTTTTCACGCTTTCCTCGTCCGCGAATTTGTCTGACACCGTCGATCCCGAATAGCCTCGAGTGGGATGGATCCGTCCTACTCGCCAACCGTTATAGCGAGAAAATTATGCCACTTCGTTTGTCCAGGAAAATTGTCACAAACGTGCAATTGATAGGTAAATGATACAATTATACTGTGGCTGTAAACTAGGTCGCATCATAATGATACATTGAATGCGAGGAACTCATGAAGACGGTTCATTAGCCTTCTGCTGCGCTTCGCCCTTCTCGCGGCGTGCCTCGCCTACCCTGCAGTCAGACACCGTAATGAGCCCCAAGGTGCGACACACTTACCGGCAACTTGCTTGCTCTTGTCGCCTTGAATTGCGCCAAGGACATTGTCCTTGTAGCCACCCATGCGGTCTGAAGTACCTTCTACGTAGCCTTGCGCTTGAGCGGCCTTGTACTCAGCCTCGCCCTGGGCGTGCTCTTCTTTGCCTGATTGCTGCCAGCTTTGAGCGCCGGTCAAGTTGCCGATCTACAATGTCAATGAGAAGAAATCCCGTGAAGCGAAAAGCGGAAGAAGGCAGGGCTTACGGTCTCGACGACATTTCCCTTGACTGAGTGGAATTGACCGGTGGTCTTGCTGGAAATAACAGTCAGTACGACCATACGCGAAACTGCACGTTTTGAACGCGTACTTGGGCTCGTTGGTGGAAGACATGATGAATGTGACAAGTTGATATGAGGGTTGAGTTTCTGTGGTTTTCTGGGGTGAATTGATGGCGACTCGACGATTTCCCCCTGCCCTTATATACCCATTCCCCTCCACAATTTCATCGACGAAAACCAGTCCAAGGGCGGGCTTGACGTCATGCGCAAATGCTTCTGTCAGGAATGATGTCATGTGAGGTCAGCAATGACATCACTGCCCTTGAGTTGAACTTTGCGTCTTCCGCGGAACATCTTCCCCGGTCCCGGAAAGTACGAGCAAGCATTGAAATGTCGACTCTTGAGAGGTGAACAACATTAATGGTGCAGTCGGAGCTTGTGAGATACTCNGGGGGGATCAGACAATGATAATTTGGCAGTGAACAAGTCGTTACCAGATGAATATCCTGAAGAGATAGCCGAAGGCGGGAGGTCGAGGGAGGACACAGTCAATCAATTATTGGTCAAAATTAGCCAAATTTATTTCAATTCCAAGTGAAGGAGCAAACGACAACTGCGTATTCAATGAACAACATCGGACGACACGATTCCCAACTCTTTGGTAATAGCCTTGTGAACGCTGTCCATCGCAGATTGAGGCACGTTCGCCTTCTTCATGATCTCGTCGAGTTGGTCGTAAAGCAGAGTAGCCTTTGGTTCCTCTGCGAGGGCGAAGGTCTTCTGTTCCTCTTCGCCTTGTTGAACCTCTTCATATGAGGCGTCAGGGATGAAGAAGTTGTCGGGTAACTTATCGGGCATAGGTTCAGTCGTATCGTTGTGAGTAAGTTGGATGATATAACCCAGAATCTATGAAACAGAGGGTCCTTAGTATACCGTCAAAGAAGAGTGACGTGCAAATTACCTGGGGGCCTGGAATCCGGATGACACAACCATCTTCGCAAGCTTGGAAGCTGTGCGAGTTCTCGCTTTGGTTGCTAGAGCTTCCATTGCTGTAAGACCAACACAGAACACCGCCAGAGGACTGGGAGCTTTCTTGCATGTTCGACTTCTCGACCCTGGTGTTAGCGCTGCTATACTTAATCTTGATGGTAATATCCTATCCATTGAATAGCTTGAGAAAAACGCATCACGAACAAAGGGTAAAAGCGCACCTTGCAAATAATGAATCCAACGGCGAAACCAGGAAGGAGGTACTTGTTGAGATCATTGAGATTTGCAGCTCCCTTCAGCTTCAAGTCGTCCATGTTCTTGACACCATCGGGCCATTTGGTCCACTTCAACTCCGGGTTGATGTGGTAGTACATCTTCGACTCTTGGAAGAACTGCGGACGGAACCATCCACCACGATCGATGGTGACCAAAGTAGCGCGTAATCCAACCCAGACTTCATTAGACGTCTTGACAGTCTCCGTCTGACCGTGCCCTTCACTCCTTTCGCTGCTTTGGCTGTTGCTCCAGAGCCACAGGTTGCACTGCGAGGACGAGGTAGATGCGGAGGATCGATCAGATTGGTACGTGTATTCGCTATCGACTTGATGATGGAGGGTGATCTCTTGCCAACGACTACCTCCGGAAGTTGAATCAGGACCACCGGGAAGGATAGGAACATCCTCGATCTTGGGTTCTGTGCCTTCCGGAGGAGGTTGGGGTAACGTATCACCACCCTTGTTGAGAGCTTGGTATCGAGACGTGAGCTCCGCGATGTCCTTCTTCAAAGATTCGCTAGTCAGCTTAATCTGCTCTTGTTGCTGACGCGTGTCGGTGGCTTCGGCAAGAGCAAGACGGGATGCTGCATCGGTCCAAGCTCGAGTGGCATCGTTGACATCTGCCTGCGCCGCCGCCAGCTTCTCCATCCCACTTTGAATGTTGGTCAGGGCGTCGCCGACGATACCGTAAGGCTGCACTAAGCTCGCGAGCTGCTTGGTGTTGAGGATGTTGCGCTTGTCAATAGCCATCTGCGCGATCGAGAAGATGTTGGAGCTGTAGGATTTAGCAAGGGTTGCCCGCGTTTCCGTGAGCCTAGTCTCGGCAGCCTCAACTTGACCGCGAAGCTTGTCGACGTCGCCTTTGGTTCCCATAGTGAGCGCAACGAGCTGCTTGTTGAGAACGTCAAGTTGTTGGGATTTGGCGTCGATTTGGGCTTTGATGAGATCGGGATTCTGGGTAAGATCCTCCAAGGTGAAGTTGGTCGAGAGACCTTGCCACCAGTTCACCGGCGTCATCTGCATAGGGTAAACCTTCATGCTGCCATCCAAGGAGCTCATGGCAGCTTCGCGAAGGGAGTCCTTCGCCTCCTGGAGGAACTCGGCGGCGGTCTTCATGTCCATATAACCCATGTACTCGCGGACGTTGTGGGAGAAACCACGGATAACGGCATCGCTGTACTTCGCAGAGAGCTGAGCCTGACGGACGGTGGTGATGTGAGCGAGTTTGCGGGTGAGGTTGTTGAGTTTACGTTGGGACTCGGGGGTGGACGGGTCGATTCCCATGGCTTCTTCAATCATAGCGTCCCGCTCCAACTCCCACTTCTGCTTCGCCTCGAGATAGTCCATCATGAGGATGTTGCTGACTTCGATGCGGTTCATGGTCTCGCCATCGGCCTTGGCAGCGATGGAGAAGGGCGCGTCCGGAAGGAAGTCGTATTCATCTTCCGCCAGAGAATCAACCTTCGATGAGGATGAAGTCGAGGGTTTGTTGGCAATGGTACGGAGCCAGGCGGGGGTCTTCACCTCCTTCAGAAGCCACTTTCGGATTTCTCCTTGGTGTTTGGCGAGGTTGTTATCCTGGAACTTGGGGAGAAGGTTGTTGAGGAGCTCTTCGTAGACCTGCGAGAGATAGATGCCCTTGGGGCCAGCGATGACTTCGGCGATGTCGTACATCTGATCGGCAATGCGGAATTCCGCCTCGTTGACGGCGACGGGCTTGATGAATTGACTGTAGATCCCAGCGCCTTCGGCATCCCAAGCGTACTCCTTCAGCTCAAGGAAGCGGCCTGGGAACTGGAGGACGAAGATCTGTCCTCCGCCGGGGTTGAAGAATTGCCTGAGACTGTTGATGATGACGTTTAAGAAACTTCCAGTGGTTTTATCGTCTGGCTGTGATGGCTGTGGTGGTGGTGGATCTTCATTTCCATCAAGTTTCGCCACAGTACCGCCGGCTAAGGTCGCAACGGGGGGAGCCTGAGGCACTGGAAGTGGGAGAGCGACGGCATCGTCCCCGGGCGCTGCAGGAACCACAGCTTGCTCGTTGGCACCGATGGTAACATCATCTATAACTACAAGGTCGTTAGAATGAATGCAAGGGGTCAGATTGAAGCAAATATTCGCTGACCTGCTAGAGGAGCGGTGGGCTGAGTTGCTTCAGCTTCAGTAGACTGAGGGGACGACATATGATAGCGAGTTGGAACTTGGAGAGGCTGAGGTGTTTTGGTGAACTCTACCGACCACTGCCATTTTATACTGGTACTGAGTTCTAGTCAAGAGTGCAAGTCCATCGTATGAGAACACAGTCCTTCACAGCCCTGCAACATAGAACGATGACTAGGACAAAAACCCAACGGCTGAATCAAGGTGAATCTGCAGATCACAAGTTCACCGTGTGGTTCTTGGAAGGAACCAATTTTCGGCGCTCTGTCAACAGCGGACGTGGGCGCAGCGCCACTGGAATGGATAGAGTCGCGGGAGTCTGATTCTCGAGATCTGATGCGGTATCAGGTTCACGAACACGGAACCAAAATGAAAGAGGGTACCGTCGTAGCGCATTTTGACCGAATTTGTACTGACATGGTGAATGTCAAGAAAACCACCGCCGACGAAGACGGCCCGCTTGCGTGTGCACTCTTGCCATTGAGCGCACATTCGAAATTCAGAAACAAAAAACCTGCAGATCGATGGGGTGATTAGCAGGATGAAGCACAGGACGGTGACAAAGACTTGTGCAAATCCCCGATGCGAGTGAGGAACTTATCAGGAACAAATTGATGGGAACGAAAGCTTAGAATTCTTCTTCAGAATCTCATCGAACACACGGTTGACTTGGTTCCGATGTATGGACAACTGAAAGAGTGAGAACAAAGCTGGCCTCCATGCTGGGTCAATTTCCATACTGTCAATGATTCAGGTCCAAATGCTTACTCATGTCCCTGTGATCTATGAGAGAGAACGGTATAATCAAAGCAAGCGGTCTTGCTGAGGATGAAGTGGGCAGACAGGCCGAATTTTGGGTCCCAAAACGGTTACCTCCCGGAAGGTTCAATACAATGAACGTGGAAACTGTTTTGAAGGGCACTGTTCTCTAAATTATGGAATCATTTGGGGCTATGGTAGTGGGTTCAGCGGCCAAGGAAAACTTCGAAGCTAGGTCTGCGATCTCGGTCCTGAAGCTTTGAAGCTCAAGACAGACAGGCGTAGAGGATTCATGAATTGCATGGGCGGGAAACGGGAAGCAAACGGGAAGATGACACTGGACGAGGAGCCCCTGTCTTCGGAGTCCCACAGTCAGCTTATTGTTCTCACGGTCAGATTTGAACTGAGACGCATCTCATTGGCTCCGGCGCAATCCGCCTTTCCTCAACTCCATCCCCAACGACGAGCTCGACGCCGGAGCAATGCTCAGAGTCACCTCGTCACTGAAATGTACGACGACAAAAGCCTACATGATGACTTGCTGCTGAGCATTTTATCACTTTCTAGCATTACCGCGACCTGCTCAAGCCAAGGCGATACGAGCGTCCGCCAGGTCGTTCGCGACAGTGACCGACACCCCGGTTCGTAGATATGGTGGCTTGAAGGACCAGGACCGTATCTTTACGAATGCGTACTGCAAACACGACCATGGTTTGAAGGGAGCTCAGGCAAGCCTATACTCTCCTTTAATGCCGCCTTATAATTTACCGTGGTCGGGATACAGTCTCGCGGTGATTGGCATCGGACGAAGGATATCTTGCTCAAGGGCGACTCTTGGATCATCCAAACTATGAAAGACTCGGGCTTGAGAGGTCGTGGTGGTGCTGGTTTTCCTAGTGGCTTGAAGTGGAGTTTCATGAACAAGCCCGGTTGGGAAAAGGACCCCAGGTGAGCTCTGAATTAGATTAGTCTTCTCAAAGCATACTCACCGAGATTTCTGAAGGCCTCGCTACCTTGTTGTCAACGCCGACGAGGGTGAACCCGGAACTTGCAAAGACAGAGAAATTATGCGCGGTGACCCGCACAAACTCATCGAAGGATGTCTAGTCGCTGGTCGTGGAATGAACGCGACGGCGGCATATATCTATATTCGTGGCGAATTCTACCAGGAGGCTTCGCATGTTCAGCAGGCTATCAATGAAGCCTATGCCGCCGGTCTCTTGGGAAAAGACGCATGTGGCTCGGGCTACGCGTTCGATGTCTACCTACACCGAGGAGCTGGTGCATACATCTGTGGAGAGGAAACCGCCTTGATTGAGAGTCTGGAAGGGAAGCAAGGAAAGCCTCGTTTGAAGCCTCCCTTCCCAGCTGATGTTGGTCTTTTCGGTTGCCCGACGACCGTAGCAAACGTCGAAACCGTTGCCGTCGCCCCCACAATTTGTCGCCGCGGTGGAAGCTGGTTTGCCAGCTTTGGCAGAGAGAGGAATCAGGGCACGAAGCTTTTCTGCATAAGCGGCCATGTCAACAATCCCTGTGTCATTGAGGAGGAGATGAGTATCCCGTTGAAGGAACTCATCGACAAGCACTGTGGTGGTGTTCGAGGTGGATGGGATAATTTGCTCGGTATAATCCCGGGCGGTTGCTCTGTCCCTGTTTTACCCAAGGACACATGTGCCGAAGTGCTGTAAGTGGAGTTGTCGTGTCTCCATTTCCACGATCTGATCTGAACATGACAGGATGGATTATGACTCCTTGAAGGATGCCCAGTCTGGTTTGGGAACAGGTGCAGTGATTGTTATGGACAAGAGCACCGATATCATCAAGGCTATTGCCCGCTTCTCCGCCGTACGTCCCCTTGTTCCTGTTCCTACTTACCACATCCATTGACGTCACCTGCACAACTCAGTTCTACAAACACGAATCGTGCGGTCAATGTACACCGTGCAGAGAAGGTACGACGTGGATGATGAACATGATGAACCGGATGGTCGAGGGACGTGGACATGTCCGGGAGATTGACATGTTGCTCGAGATAACGTACGCGCAACTTTGACCCCTCGTCAACTCAATACTGACTGTGACTCTCATACAGAAAACAAGTAGAAGGCAGAACTATTTGTGCACTTGGCGATGCTGCTGCTTGGCCTATCCAAGGCCTCATGCGTCACTTCCGACCTCTCGTCGAAGAGCGCATCGAGCAATACCGCCTTGCGAATGGCCCGGTCCTGTTCGGTGGCCGTTTGAAGTCTGAAATTGACGAAACGCTAGCTATACCGGACAATTTGGGAGCCAACATAAAGGAAGTTGCTGCACCACCATCGTAGAGCTCTCTCATATATTGATTGGAGACGTAACAGAGATGGTTTTAATAGACTGAAAAGCCATCCACCTTCGCCCCTCCGTGATATCGAGATCATGATCAACGGTAGTTTCTAGATTCCGTCAGGGTGGGCAACCTTTTGAACATACCATGTCGAAGTCGCGCAGCGAAATGATCGCTGTGCATTACTTCCGTGGTGTCATTGTCGTCCCTCGGACTCAGGCCTCAGAGCGCTCATCCACATGGGCTTGCATTTTTCAGCCACACAGACTCACGTCGGGATCTCCGTGCAAGGGACTTCGAATAATAGTCGATTTCCAGCCATGTGAAGGTGTCCTTGGGGTTTCCCATGAAATGGTGGTTACTGCAATGAATCTTGTTGACGGTACCTCTTGGCTTCCGACAGGGTGGACTATATTCTCGAACAGCTTCAATTTTGTTGACGCATCGCATCAGGCGAAGTCTTCGTTCCGGATTATCTCCTTGGCGTCCAGCTGAATTTACTTCCTAGTTCAGTAGTCAGAGAGGTATTTAAGGCGCAACACTAATTGTCACTTCTCTCAGCAAAATCCTGCTTTCTGAATATGTCTGGTAAGTCGCTATCATGATCAGCTCAATGGCTCCCGTCTCTGACATGTCTCACAGAAATCGAAGCTGCGAATACCTCGAACTCTTTGCCATACAATGGTAAATGGCCCATGGGAAAGAAGGACAAGGCCCTCGCGGACGCTGCCTGTGCAGTCGGCTGGTACCGCTTCGCCGAGGTCGACAAGTTCGTCCTCAACGGTCATAGGCTCTTCCGTTCGTCTTGCCCTGGATACACCGGGAGCGACGCCTCCCAGACGATGACCCCCGACCGCGCTAAATTCCTCGCCTCCAAAGGAATCGATAGTCTGATCAGTTTCAACGAAGAACCCTACAAGAAAGATCAACTTGAGATGCTCAAGAAGGTCGGGATCAACTACCTTCATATCAAGGTCAAGGACTTCGGTGTCGCTTCGGATGAAGATTACGACCGTAGCTGGAGGTTTTTCAAGGCCAACAAGGTTACCCTTGTGCACTGTGGCTTTGGTTGGGGACGAACTGGCACTGGTATTTGCTTGCTCCAGTTATACTCTACTCGGGGTGATTCTCCCGACGAAAAGCTGTGGGGAGAAGTCGATGGTGGCGACCAAGTTGAGAAGGAGGGGCAGAAGGTTGCGTTGAGAAGGATTAAGGGTAACCTTCGCAATGGGACTATCACCCCTTGAATGTGCTTCAGTGGTACGTCCATTGTCGCCCCATATATGAGTTGCTGTACTTATTGACGTTGTCCGATCAGTATCCACATATATGTCGTTGTTACAACAGTGTACTCTCTGTCACAGTAAAGACAAGAGACCATGAATTGAGGGTGCTTGATTTGCTGGTCAACGTCCTTTCTGCCACGCTCCGGCTACCTTTGCTTTTGAATGGACATGGATCTGGATCGAGAACCCGGTTGCTTGGTCCAAAGCCGACATTTGGAAGTTCTTTTTGCGGCCTAATTGACCTCGATGCAGCTGACCAGCACATCAAACGAAACTCGTTATGATGGTCTCTTCGAGCATCTCCGCTGGCTTCAATCCAGGATGGTCGAGAGTTCAAACGTGTGACGTGTGTCCGTCCGCACCGCCAGAGGATGACTGATTCATATTCTATGAATAGGCTCGCAATTTCTAGCCGGCCAGAGACTTTGAACCGACTGGTTGACGAGGGGCGTGCTTGCTGGTTTACACTGCTCCATCTGCGATCAAGTTCAACCGGTGAGCCCAGAAGCTCTTGTGTCTATCTTCCTAGGGATACGGTGACGGTAATCTTTATGATAGGTAGTGGCATAGACACTTGCTTGTCTGTATCCACACCAACTTCACATGCTGGTGTAAAAGCAGGAACACATTCTTCCTTTCGCTGGGAGGTGCCCAGCCTAAGCGATGCGAAATCATCACGGACTTGACGGTCGGAAATGAGCTCCATGCGCGATTCCGAGCGCGCTCGGCCGCGATGCTTTTAGGGCATAGCCCTTTCTACGGCATTGTCTCAGATGGCGAGTTGACGTTTACCGCAGTGCATGATGCCAGGCGGCTCATGTGAAGACTGGTATGTATGTAGTATTAATCCCTCACGGCGGGATATAATCTTACCTCATTTCCGCTTCAAATGAAGTATGTACTCTCAGGAACGACTCAATGGTCCTTCGACCTGGTTCCAAGCTCAGAAGCGGGCACTTGACGTTATTGTTGATCATGAGCGGTCTCAGTGCAGGCATCAACGTCACGCATGGGCGGGCATCTTCCGGTATGCCTCGCGGATGACCATATAGAGGAGTAGCAACTTGCGAAGTAACCACTTGGTAAGAGGCCATGCCCGCTTCTCGAATCTCGATGCTTACTCCTGCCTTTCAGTCTGCCATTGTAGGTCGTAAGTAGCCAAACTTCAAGCTTCAACGTTCAACGCCTTCTCCGCTAAGCGCGATGAGCGCAAGTCAGCGGCTTAGCCTGATCCTTACCGCAAAGACTAACTTCATTGGCATTATGTCACTGGCCCGTCATGCCACACACGTTTACCTTGCCACCCTAACTTCCCGACATCATATAAAGGCAGTAGGTCCAATGCATTCTTAACGTCTCACCAGAAAACACGGGCCTTGGCTACATTTCCCCTTCATTATGGACATTTACAAAGTAGACCGATGGATGTATGATATTAGGCGCTCAAAAGTCGGTGAATGTTCGGCCTTATTTGGGAATTTAAAATACCTAACCCATCTCCTTCCCACCCACCACATTGAT
The DNA here is from genome assembly GCA_029747585.1 of Pleurotus djamor. Classification (NCBI taxonomy): domain Eukaryota; kingdom Fungi; phylum Basidiomycota; class Agaricomycetes; order Agaricales; family Pleurotaceae; genus Pleurotus; species Pleurotus djamor. Next base: position 73,529 of record JAPEVF010000021.1, on the reverse strand, counting down.
CCTATCGACTTGTCACGATGGCTCCTCCTGCGAACTTATTTTCAACGCAGATGGGAATCTTTGATATTCCCGAGACGGCCACGAAGACAACAACCACAATCAGTTCTCCGTACGAACAGGAAGGTAAGGTGCGTTTTCATCAATGCATCATCATTTCAATGCCTCCTGATGACCATATAAAATCCCAGGCGTCGTTATCTTCTAAAGCAACGTACATTTGGTCATGGATTCCTCCGCGGCAGCTTCCTTCAAGCCTTTGCTGAACAAGCTCGTTCAGACGCCAGAGTATTTCAGCGCTGAGGATCTCCGGAAGGCCCTTGACCACCTCTTTACCCCCGACGCGCTCCATCCATCGCAAATTGGTGCCTTCTTGACGGCCCTTCATGTCAACCGTGTCGAGCGGAGACCGGAATCTCTGGCTGCTGCTGCGCAGGTCCTTCGTAATCGCGCTCTAAAGGCTGCAGTACAAGATACGGAGGGGGATTTCGTTGTGGACATCGTCGGCACCGGTGGTGACGGATACAATCTCTTCAACGTCAGCACAACAGCGGGCATTGTCGCCGCCGGAGCGGGTGCCCGAGTCATCAAGGTGTGCAACGCCGACAAAATACCTTATCTTATCTCTTCATTGATCTCGTTTTATCTCATCTTATATAGCATGGAAGTCGAGCATCCACTTCATCATCCGGTTCTGCAGACCTCCTCCAAGCCCTTGGTTGTCTGTTCACAGCACCAACGCCGGGAACTCCAATGCCAATACCTCGTGTTCCATTTACCTTTATCCTTGCCCCACATTACCATCCAGCTCTCGCGTCGATCGCACCGTACCGCAAAGCTTTGCCTTTCCGAACGATGTTCAACGTCTTGGGTCCCTTGATTAACCCGGCGTCTCCCCGTGGTATGGTCCTTGGCGTAGCAGAGAAGGAAATCGGTGCCACATTCGCGCAATCTCTACGTGACGGTGGCGTAGAACGCGCGTTCGTTGTGTGTGGATATGAAGGTCTTGATGAAATTAGTTGTGCAGGACCCACATGGGCTTGGGAGCTTAAGGACGGTCAAGTCACTGAGAGAACACTCACTCCGGAAGACTTCGGTCTTGAGAGACATCCACTCTCGACCGTGGCGGGAGGTGGTCCTGAAGAGAATGCTGAGACATTCAAACGACTGCTGACTTCAGGAAGGGACATTCCTGCTGAGTTGAACCCTCTTGTTGAGTGGGTCTGTATGAACGCGTCTGCGTTGCTTGTCGTAGCTGGAGTAGCCAAGGACTTCAAAGAGGGTACAGTTCTTGCGTTGGAGAGCATCAAATCTGGAAAAGCTTGGGAAGCACTTCAGACCTTCCGCGAAGCCGGTGAAGCGGCGGCGAAGACAACATCATAGCCTCATGTCTTATCCCCGTAGTACTTCGTGTGTATCTTCCCCGCAGTGCCCATGGCCCACGCGACGCATGCTGTTTATCCAAGAGGTATAAAGTTGAGTATGTGGGCAAATGAATGTCGAAACGTCAGCATCTGGTTGGCGTCGTGTCGACCTTTCGACTCTACAGCTACGAAAGCCTCTTCCTATTGTGGGATCAAGACAGAGATTTTCAGGGGAATGCATTAGAACCACGTAATTGTGAACCTAAAGATAGCGAAGAATTGGAAGGCGCGATGCCGTGAGGAATCCTACCTTTATTTGATTAGTTATGAGACGCCAACGAATCCTAGCACTTCTAAACCATAGCCCGAATATATTTGAATTTCTTTACAACACAGGAGAAAAGGTACTAATTATTGGCCATATCTGGCAGGACCAGGATGCAGATCATTTACGATCTCATGGCGTTCAACAGGAACTGCTCATAGGTCTGCGAAGAAGTGGGGTTGATAGCGAAGGTCATGCCCAATCTGCAATGACCACCATTGGCTTGCCTGCAGGCGATCCACTGGGTGTTGGAGGACGTCAAAGTGACGACAGTGGTCTTGGTGCCGGTGGTGGCATCGAAGCTATGGAAACGTAACGTTCAATCCTGGACTCTTAAGCGGAAAGACACGTTGAAGAACTCACAAGCCAGTGTCGAAGCTACCGGCGACTCCGCCAGCTGGAGGCGGGCAGGGAGTGGTGAACGTGGTAGACGTCGCAGAGTCTGTCAAAGTGGATAGTAGTAAGTCGATATATCGGCAAAAGACAAGGAAACTCGGGGTGACATACGGTTCCTGGACAAGAAGGTGAATGTGATGGTATCACCAGCAACGGCACCAGTGATGGAGGTGGGGCTGAAAGCAAAAGTGTTGCTTTGACCAACATTGACGTTGAAGTTGGCGGCCAATACAAGAGGTGCAACGGCGAGAGCGACGAGAGAAGTGAAGCGCATTGTGTTCTGTTGGAGTTGAAGGCGAATCTAGCTCAGTAGGAAGCTGATGAGGCATTTACGCTCTCCTTACCAGCTTTTATACGCCTCCTCTGAGTAATTAGCAATTGCACCATTGTTTCATGAAAGATACACGGGGCAAGCATTACGCATTTTTTCGACCGTTGTGAGAGAAACGCAGATGGCACCTCATGGCCGTCGACCGCAGCGATTGGATGGAATCAGCACGATGACAGAGTAAATGACTGGAAGGACGTTGAATACACAAAGGGGAGCTCCTTTGGAATGGTGGTGAGTAAAAATAGCACGCCAAGAGGGGAAGATACTACCGGAAAGAGGCTCAACCGTGGTTAACAGTGGGACAAATCACTTGGGTTACACGACGGTAGGGTCATAGGTGAATGTTGGCGGCCTATGAGGGCGGAATGATTATAGGATGTATACTCCACGAGGGTATAAAATCCCATCAGTAGATCAAAGTCTGTTTCGCAAAAAGGGCGCGGGCGGCGAATGGCTTGGGAACTTTGATGCAAGTTCCATGTCTTAACCCCGACTCGTGTCGATTTTGATGGTTGCGCGTAAGGTCGAAGGCTACTTGTATTGGAAGGTGAGACGCTTACTTTGCGGTGCCGAGTATGGGAGTATCGTTGGTGTGAGTTTCCCGTCCCCCTTCCTCTCGCGATGTGTCGGGGCACTGGTGAAAGAAGTACAAGTTCAACATGGCGCCAAATCGCCTATTCACTACTCATATCAGATAACAGCATCAGTAATGTAATAGGATAATACGACTAACTTGGATGAGGCCAGTCGGCCGACGTGCGCAGCACGGCTGGAGTAAGCGTAAATTTGCGTGTAGAGCACGTTGTATGATCCGAGTTTGAGCAGTATAGTCAGAGTTGTAAGTACCATGACTAGGGTACGGCATCTCACGAATGTTCATGCGTGAGTAGCGGAGCGGCGTATAGACTATACGCGTTTGTCTGGCAACATAAACGTAAGGAGGTCGCCTCAACTGATGGGTACAGTTATCCTGGGTTCAATGTCTGGGCCTTCAGTGGAAACTTGAAAGTTGTAGAGTGCAAAAAATAAAGACGACGAGTTACCTGAGTAGTAAGTAGTATATAGCTTTGCTTAGACGGATCTGGAGGCAGAAAGGTCGGCCTATTATCAGCACAATTTGGGTAGCTCAAGCGAGAACGACGTTGGAAGGACGAAAGCTCAAATTCAATGGCGCCACCGCGATACTGACTGTGAGAATCTATTTGTGACTGTGGGAACTAGGTTTTCTGGGAAATCATAACTTCGGGCGACCTCCTTTGTCCCTTCTTCGATCAACTGGCCATTCCATCGCTCACTTTGTACTCAGCCGATTCGGTTTTCTGTGCAACATACCAGTTCTATTTACGAAGACACGTTGTAATCACTGGCTTGAAGAAAATATAGAAGCCCCCTCTGCTGAACCGTGAACGAACAAATCTGATTTTCACCCACGATGCTGCTCTTATCACGTTGAGAGGGTCATCAAGATATGATGCTGAGGCCTGGCCAAAGTGTCTACTGCTGCAATGGTGCTTCACGGCTGCACGGATGCTAAATGTGCGTCATTCATATTGTAATACTTTCAACCTCTCGCTGACATGGATTATCCAGGAGGTGGCAGTGATATATCCTGTGTGGATTTGCTCAATATCCGACTCCATCCCTTTCTGTCATGTGTGATTGGAATTTCATGATGCTCATGACACGGTGAACTGCGTAACAATTTGCCATGTTATTGCGTAGTGTGGCTTTTTCTGAGATTTAATATGTTTAATTTAGGCTCGAAATCAACGCTCCTTGTCTCTGGCGTAACTTTTAGCCTTGTTTTCTGACATTCGTATGTCATGTGCGTCTTGGAGAGGGCTTGAGAACAGCAAGAAACTCACACAGACGGAACCGAATTATTGTGGATCACCTCGTCAGCCCCCGAGAAAACTTCATTTATCAATGTCCCCAGACCAAAAGTGGCCCTTACAACTTGGAGCATGTCGAGGTCCCAACATATTCGAGCCCCACAACTGTCTTGGAGCCTAATGAGACGGTGAGATGGTGTGGCTTGGTCGTTTCGTAGCCAGCTCATTTTGGACCTACATAAGTCATAGACCTACCGTATGATTTTCTGCACAGATCCACATGTCGTCCCCTGCTCAATCTCAAGCGACCGAAGGCGAAATAATCATCTTCACGTATATCTGTAGCTCCCTGTCTAAAATGCGTTCTAGAACCAAACCCTCAGACACCGGGACGTGATACTGGTACACTCTCTGGAGGACCCGAACAAAACGGGCAAGCTGTTGTGGGTTCAACTTCTCCAACGTCAGACCCTCTTCGTATGTTGGTCTCTCCTGGTATTTGTGGCGGCAACTTACTCGAGGTTATATCTTAGATGATCCCGATGCCTCTGCGGACCAGGTCAAACTGGACGATCCACTATCTGTTCAATCCCTCGCGTTGAATGATCCTGGCGATGTTACTGGGAACGGCGTGGATAATAACAAGGCTAGCAGGTTTACCGCCAATTCTAACGGTGGAGACGATGACAAGACGACAGGGAGTTTCCTGGGCGTCATCATCAACAGTCTCAAGCAATTTTTTAACCCCGGTGGTGGCCAGCTCTTCGTCCTGCAGTTCCCAGGCCAATTCCTTGAGCTCAAGCAGTATGCTTGGGACGCCGAAGGGGCTGGAATCTATGGCCAATTTATCAAGCCCGTCGCAGTTAACGAAGCCGAATTCCGCATCGCCGACCAGATGTACGATATCGCAGAAGTGGCCTCGGGCGCCAAGGGCATCTACCTCTCTCAAGTCTACGAGGAACTTCTCAACAATCTCCTTCCCAAAATCCAGGACAACAATCTCGCTCATCATCAGGGTGAAATCCGGAAATGGCTGCTCAAAGAGGTGAAGATCCCCCATTGGCTCGACAAAGATAGCGACAAGAAAGACAACGGTGACGACAAGAACGCTTTGTCGCAGTTCTCTAACTCTGAATCTGACAATTACGACCTCGATCTCGTCTCCAACGCCCCGTTTAGTTTGTCCAAACCGCAGAATGGGACGATCAATCGCATCGAGTTAAGCAACTTGCTCATGATGGACTACCTCGATGCGAAGCAGAAGTGGGAGCTGGAGCGGGACAAGATGATAGAGGAAGCCATGGCGGTCGATCCGTCCAGGTCCGAATCGCAGCGTAAACTCAACGCCCTCACCCGCAAACTAGCCCATACGACCGCTGTGCGTCAAGCGCAGCTCGCCGCGAAGTATAGCGACGCCGTTATCCGAGGATTCTCCCACAATGTTCGTGAGTACATGGGCTACATGGACGTTAAGACCGGTGCCGAGTTCCTGCAGGAGGCTAAGGATTCCCTTCGCGAGTCCGCTATGAGCTCCTTGGATGGTAGCATGAAGGTTTACCCCGTTCAAATGACGCCGGTGAACTGGTGGCAGAGTCTTTCGACGAACTTTACTTTAGAGGATCTCACCCAAAATCCGGACCTCATCAAGGACCAGATTGATTCGTCGAAGTCGCAGCAGCTGGACGTTCTCAACCAACAGCTCGTTGCGCTCGCGATGGGGAGCAAGGGTGACGTCGAGAAACTTCGCGAGGCTGTCACCTCGGCCGAGTCGAGGCTTTCGGAGGCTCGTGGTAACTTGGCCAAGGCTTATACCGCCAACGTTTTCTCCGTTGCCCTGCTCGCTATTGACAGGAAGCACATCGTCAATCCTAAGCAACTAGAAACCTTGGTTCAACCCCTCGGGATCGTCGGAACTCTCCTTAGGCCCTTCAGAATGGGATGGAGAGTTACGCTAATATCCAGCTGGAGGTCAACAACGCCACACGAGCTTGGACTGACGCTGCTTCCCGTCAAGCTCTCGCCGAAGCCACGGATACTCGGCAACAGCAAGAACAAATCAAGCTTTCGATCGAGTCACTGAAGAAAGAGATCACAGAGCTCACCGCCCGCTATCAAGTTCTTAACAAAGGTGGCGATGCTCTACCAGCACCGAAGCCAGGAGCATCGCCCAACGTAGACGATGTTCCCATCCTACCCGGCGGACCTGAAAAAACATCGGGTGGTAGCCGATGGCAAGAGTTTACGCTCCATCATCAAGTCGAAAGCGAGTACAGCTACCAAGGAGACCGATCTTCGGCATCCACCTCGTCTTCGCAGTGTAACCTATGGTTCTGGAATCACAGCCAGAGCAGCCAAAGTAGCGGTGGTGGTAGCCGGACCGAAACCAAGAAGACCTTTAATGAAGTCTGGGTCGGATTTCGGGCTACGCTGGTGTCCGTGGATCGTGGGGGTTGGTTCCGCCCGCAGTTCTTCCAGGAGTCCAAGATGTACCATCACATCAACTCGGAGCTCAAGTGGACGAAATGGCCAAGCGGCGTCAACAACATGGACGACTTGAAGAAGAAGGGAGCAGCAAACCTCAACGAGCTCAATAAGTACCTCCTTCCTGGATTTACCGTTGGATTTATCATTTGCAAGGTTCGCTTTTCCACTTTCCCAATGACTTTTCCTTGTGAACACTGATCTGGTGTATAGGATATAACCATCAAGATCAAGTATAGCGCAGCTGAGGCCGAAACGGAGAAGAAGACTATGCAGTCGAATTCCCAGTCTTCAGGGGGCGTCCTGTGTTGGTCGTACAGCAATGGTAGCTCCAGTAGCCAGAGTGAGAACTCTCACAGTTTCCAATCGTGCCAAGATGGCTGCGTCATTCGCATCCCAGGTCCCCAGGTATGTTTAAGTCTACCCCTTTCTCTGAACACCTTTAAACCCCGGTGTGCCCACGTCAGGTCTTGGGCTACATCATCCAGCTTACTCAAAACGACACAACCGATGATCTACCAGACAAACTTCCCGATAAGTTCTTCATCCCCGATACTTCTTACGAAGACGTTGTCAACGGAAAGAACTTCGAAGGCCTTGCGCTCCCAGAGGAAACTAAACCCACTTTACTTTATGACCAGATTGACGAGATTTTGAAGAAAGCAAATGTTCCTCAGGAAGCGCTGGATAGCGTTCAGAAAGCGTTCATAAAGGAGCTGGGTATCGTGTCTTCAGAGGCAATCCATTGACGCACAGGTTATTTGTTATGAAGTTGGTACATATGCCAATATACACAATGAGCACCGAACGCTGGAGTCCATCTGACTCGAGAATACAGTGCAGGAAAGACAAAATGGTGCTTGAGATGAACGACTAAACTCCTCTAGAATGATATTTTTAGTCACTCACACTCCGTTTCTCTCGGTTCGTCAACGCCCTGGTACCTGAGCCAGAATCAAGCCAGAATCATGATGCCGTACCACTCGCGCCAAACCTCCCGTTTCTGGCGGTCTCTCCCCTTCCTAACACCCCGGACAAGCGACGAGGCAAAGAACAGCGACCATGTCCAATCGCGACCATCCCACACATCGCGCTGGTCATCCTACACGTCCTGCGGCTTTTCGGAAACAGGAGACACCGAATGTACGGCGCGGAGTGGTCAACCCAGCGGTTCGTCATCTTTTTTACTCGTCCGGAGCCACAATCTCATAGAAGTCTTACAGGTAGCTTTATCTAATCCACCAGTTCGACGTCCTCGCCGCGTATACAAGTCATACGATGGGTATCCCTCCCCACCGCCGTCAACGCGCTCTTCGTCACCCAATCCTAGCTGAAGGACGACTACCGAAGAACCCATTTCCTTCATTGATCCCAACGCCGGTACCCACAGGCAGAGCCACAGTGAACCCTCCCGACTACACCAATACAGAGACAACGTCGGCAAGCGAACACCTACTCCCCGTCCTCCCCACCCTCTCTCAACTCCAACTCCAACGACTTTACTATCTCCTCCGCCCGAAGTCCATGTGTATTCAGTCAATGGAAACCAAATCACCGTTCGCGTCCCTCACGGGAACTCTCAGCGGATGGCGACGACTGTATCAACAGGATCAAGCGTAGATGGTACCCCAGACCGATTCGCCATGCAGGTCTTCAATAACGATGGCGATGCAGTGCCGTGTTACGTTGTAGAGCGAACGTTTCCTCGCAAGTAGCAGCAGTATCAAGGGAAATGTATTCAATCTATAAGGATATAAATCTTGCTCAGAACCTGTACACGAGACCGGAACCCGTCAATGTAGTGCGATCAGAAACTTCATGCGCCCAATGGTAGCATCAACGCAAGAAGAGTGGGCGTCGAACAGGGTTGTGGTCAGGCTCTGAAGAACTGGGGGAAAMGAACGGGCGTATCTTAGATCCCTAAAGCCGAATCGCCCGCCCATTGTTCTCTCTCTCATCTCAAGATTCCCTGGTCCCTGGCTGTTTTCCCTCCCCAACTCTTCCCGTGCGCAGTGCGCATGGACCCGGCTCGACTGCTTTCTCCTCTCGGTTCGGACTGTATCCTTTCTGCTTCCCGCTTTGTATCTCTCAAGAAAAGAATCTCGGACTGTATCAATATCTTTATCCTTACATATCAACCCCCGCTTTCCGTCGATCTCCGTGTTCATCGTTCCTCGTTCATCGTTCACCAAGCTGTCGCTGTTTAACTGGTTCCCTTTTTTCTTCTCCTTCTTCTTTGAACTTTCGCTATCCTTATTGGACTTGGTTTCTTAGTTGCTTTCTGTTGTACCATCATCACTCGCCTTGTTTGTAAGTTGTTATCATCGTTGTCTCCATCTGCTGTGTACTCCATACATCCATCCATACCCCGATATACCCCCTCCGATCAACCCCCCTTACCTCATCCCCATCTCCCACCCTTGCTAGTAGGTAGTATACATCTACACGTTCATACCCATTTTAATCGAAACGACCTCATCAAATTTAAACAATGAACCAAAATACACCGCGATGAAATCTATGCGTTCAGTATCACTGAACAATGTACACGTCAGAAAAACGCGTACTTCTGATAGATTGGAGGGAAGGAAGCTAAAGGCTACACTGGTGCATAACAAAGCGAACAGTATGAACAAGAATTGATGTACGAGAAACCCGGACGCTGTTTAGGTTCCGATACATACGTGAAATGATAGATGGTAGATGGACTTGATTTGTTACAAGCTCCCCGCACGACCTCACTGCCACACCTTCCACCTCAAACGACTTACTTCCTCCACTGGATTTCATTACTTCCGCATAGTAAGGTAGTTAGATGGATTAGAAGTAATGAGGTAGGGAGTAAGGATAATCGCGCGAAGGGCTGACCCGTTTATCCTGCGTCGTATGGATGTTGACATCGATTTGCGAAGGACGAAACAGCTTGAAAACACAAAACGACAGTCAGCGTTCCACAATCAACCAAGATAAAGATAAAATCATAATCTACGTTTGCTTACATCAATTTCACTATCATGTTTCGTAAACAGCGGCAATCCAGCTGTATTCACCGTCGGACCGTCGTCGTGTGTTGTTCGGAGGGACTTGACGCGCAGCCCGCCGACTTTAGAGACGGTTATGGAGGCGTCGTGTGCTTGGAGAATGACGGTGTTGGTCGCACGTGGGCGGAAGTAGTGTCGTGCGTTGAACCTGCTCAAGTTGGTTAGAAGAAGAATTTTGATAAGGAGAAGAGAAGGGGGAGATGTACATTGCCATCAAAGAGTTGACATGAACTGTGAGAGGCATTGTCAGAATTCGAGAATTCAAAGGAAGCCTAGAAGGCTCGCGGAGGACCTACCTGTCATGAGTATGATACGAGGGGCTAAAAATAACAGCGAATGTCGCCAAGAGATGAACTTTGAGAGAGAGAGAGANGGTCAGGCATGCGCATGCGGGCAAGGCGATATAGTTGATCACTAAGGAGGACGTACCGCGATAATCGCGCCAAGGGAGAAAATCCTGAGAGTCGATCGTTCAATAATTATAAGTGCAGTCGTACACTGGTTAGGATGGACAAGAGGGCGTACAAATTGAATATCCCGGTGTTGAGCGCGTAAGCGATGATCAACATGAATGTTGAAGTGGTCCTGTATACCGCGGCAGTACGTAGAATAATGTGAGGGAGACTGTTGCCAAAGGATAGGCGACGAGCAATGGAGCGTACCATGAAACTGTAGTTTGATGCGATAGCTCAGGCGTTAGGATTGCAACGACTGCAATATCGACGACACAGTTCAAGGAAAGATTGAGGACGTTCATGGGCTGTGAACACACAGTCAGTGTCCGGCTTTGATTGTTGAAAAACAGAGGAATGGTACGACTAACAAACAAATCGGACTCTGAGAAGACATCAATGAACGAGCTCTGCTGGAGTCCGAGTCGGCGAGCGAGGCGAGCGGCGACATCTAGGCACATAAGATGGTGGTGTCAAGGGGGATGTTAGGGCACGTCAAGGGTGTCTTGACTCACAAAGCCCTGAAACTAAAGATAGAGGTGAGCGCTGAATCAGACAGCATCGTTGTTATTTGATGATTGATACCTAGCGAGCTTGCCACCAAAAACTGGTACGAAAGGTCAGCGAAACCTCGTTCTCAAAGTGTAAGCATCGGCGACTGACTTGCAGAATGATAACCTGTGCGCGCTTGAGGGCACCCTTTCCCACTGGAAAGTCCACAGTAAGGACGGGATGTGCGCTTTAAAGGAGGGAACGAAGCTTACTCGTCCAAAGGCGAAACGTGTACATACAATGGGCGATGGCGATGGTAATGTTCTGAAAAACAAAATGGATGAATCAAGGTGGTCAATGCAAGAGATCCGACGGGGCGAACCTCAAGAACGTAGAATGCCTTCAATGTAATTCAAAGAGTTAGAAGGCGATGCAAGAGAGAGGGAATTGATTGAATGATGTACCACGCAGGACCAAGTCACCGCCGGCGGGTTCTTGTCGCCTGAGTGCACAACAACGTAGTTGAAGAAAGAGTTGGCCACAAGTGCAAGGTGCGTCATGTCGAATATACTGTAGGTGTAAGTGGTAAATCAACCGAGGACTTGTTGTGACATCAGGAGGACCCACAGAAGCGCGGTAACCTATTGTCGTCCTTCCGGTAAGAGTACATCTTGGAGGAGCGTTGAATAAAAATGCGACAAACCACAGCTTTATGAAGTATCGGGTCCCGCCGATGAACGAAGAAGAAAGTAGAGGCCTGAACGATGGTTATCCCGAACAGACTGTGGAAAACGTTAGAAAGCCTGCGTCGCCACGGGGGAAAATCAACCTGACTGACATAGCTGCGATGTACATTCCACCAAAGAACAAGCCATAGTTAACGCGGTTCGAGATACTCACAGCAAGGTAAGGAAGGGAGGTCGTATTGGTGGACATTGTTGGGAGGGAGGAACCGAAGGCAACCAGTGAGTGTATGTCGGTTACCCATGCTTATTATGAGAGCATGGCAGCGGCGGCAACAGCATCAAACGTATTGAGATCATTCTGATAGAACGGAATCAACCACGAATGCATGAGTAATTCCATCATGGGAACTTTCCCTCCTTCCGCCCCAGGCAGGCGAAGTGACCGAGTTGGCGCTGTGATCAAAACAGAGACAGATTCATCAACGGATCCCGACACCGCATGGGACGGTGCATTCTTAGGAGGCCTCAAACTTGTTGGTAACCGATTATGATGCCGCATAAACTTGGAAGAGGCAAGGTCACAAATGAAAGCGAGATGAAACTGCTGTGCTGGATTGACGACTACGATGCAACTAGTTACACTGGCATTAAATCTGATGAGATGTAACCTAAAGAAACGATACGAGTCAGTAAATCATGTCTAGAAATGAACAGACTAGATAATGGGAAGGTTCAGTACAAAAATAGCTGTCTCATGCCACCTCTCCAAGACACACCGGCGAAAGTGGCCCCAATGCGGAAGAAGTGGCTCGAACGCAAATTACGAGTAGCATCATGGAATGTGGTGATAATGTGCAACGAGAAGATAGAGTCAACTCACATTCAGAATTGAGGAAAATCGGTGGCAAGTGAGTCCGTTGTGGTTCAGGTGAAGAGGAGGAACAGAAAATTTTCTCGGCTACAAACCAGGGACATGAATAGGGGCTGCTCCTCGAAAGCGGCAAAAAGTTTTGACGAGAGTGGGATTCGAACCCACGCCCCGAAAGACCAGATTGAGTTGCTCATCAGATGAGCTGATCCTTAGTCTGGCGCCTTAGACCGCTCGGCCATCTCGCCATGCATCACTAGTCTCCCTGTGAATATAGATAATGATTGACCACGGCCAGTGCGACGTACGGGTGCACAGTGCACACAATAAGGCTGAAGTATTTACTCGGTAACCACCCATAGTTGTGATCTACGATGCTCGGTGCCAGACCAGGTAGCAGGTACTGAGACGAGGGTGAAATCGTCGGGCATGAAGGATACCCTGCGAGTGCTAGGTTGTCGTCTGCGGTTCGTTGCTTGACTACGCATTCTCTTCAAGAAGAGCGAGAACCTCTGCTTCAGTGATAAATTCGGATGGTTGGGAGGGTTCAAAGGCTCATGAGCTGAGATGCTTGATGTCCGATTGCGGCTATAAGAGAGATGAGAGATGAAGGTAAGGAAGCAAGGGTGAAGGGGAGTACAAAAGAGGGAGCTTCTTGCGCAGTTGAGGAATGTGGATTCGCATGACAGAAAAGAACAGAGAGCGATGGGAGAGAAATAGAAAACGAGGTCGCCACCAGGGAGACAGAGGAGTTGATGGAGGTAGACTACACCTCGACAGAATTTATACCATGTACATGTTCTTGGTACAAAGGGAACCGATCGGGTGACGGGAAGGCACCGGGCACAAAGAGATTGTTAAAGAAAGAGCATCTTACTTGTGACAGAGCATGAAGGATTGCGTTGTTTCTCTTTTCATAGTTTCTTCGCCAGTATCAATGCAAGAGGCCACTCGATGTCAACTTGCTCTGTATCGCTCCCTGCTCCAGCCCCCTTCATCAGTGCCTTCCAAAATCGTATCGCGATATCTCCATCTCCACGCTTCACATCGTCAGGGAACTTCTCCTGGAACGTATGCAAAGAACTCCAAGTACGGAGATACTCGTGAACATTCAGCCAAGTCATCCGTTTACGCAGAATGACGGGAAGTTGCGCGGAAGGGAGTTCCGGGTAGTGATCGCCAGTGAAATACACCCGATGGAGGTTCGAAAGAGTGCCATCGCCCAAAACTGCCTGCGGTTCTGGGACGTCAAGGAGATGCCCTTCAAGGATACCTCGACCTGGTTGCTGCCAGTAGGGTCCAAGTGAGTTAGCGGGATCAGCTCCTTGGGCGTATTCCGTGATCAGAGGGGTGAGTGATGGATGTTGGGAGAGACGAAACTCCGAGTAGACCTGTAGAATCAATAGTAAAATTAAAATCATCGTCACCGATTGATATCAAGTGGTAAATGAAGTACCCAAAATGCGGCGCTCCCACCCGGCGCAAGGACTCTGGCAAATTCAGGCCATGCTTTGTCCCAATTGAACCAGTGACAGGCTTGGGCTACAATGGTACGATGCAAATCACATCAGCGCGCTGTGTTGGTCGCTAGCAGAGATGCATACCTGCGATAAGCAAATCTACACTCTCATTRCTMAGGATATTCAAGTCCTCAGCAGACGACTGGACGAATTCGTATTGTCCAGAATTGTCCAACTTGAGTGAAGCCAAATGGGAYYGGGCRTTYTCGATCATCCCGGGAGAAGGATCGACGCCAATCACTCTCYTGAAAGGAGTAAGTTCAGTGGTAGCTTGACCTACATATTCCCGAAAATTAGGCACTACAACCAAACTGAAAATACCGRAGAAGAAAGCGGATTCACCAGTACCACATCCAAGGTCCACAGCTAAGTTCCATCGCGGTTTGGGTMGACCCACAGGCGTCTCYGAAGGRGGACTGTTCACAGGAGAYCCAAACTCATGGAATTTGAAGATATAATCAAAGAGTTGTCTAGGATAGCTCGGACGGAAGGAGGCGTAGGTTGCGGCGTTGAAAGTTTGCTTGGCGAAGGTRGCCATAGCGGTAAGCGCCCAGAAGGGACGATCGCGATCGATGTMSATMARCNNNNTGATCTTATCAGATACTTGGCTTCCCYTCTTCGACATGGCTGTCGACACCAACGWCCTCGAGGCCATCATCCGTAATGCCATCCCCATCRCRCAYCTYGAGATAGAAGACCAATCGARTGGCTGTGGAGAAAACTATGCYATCATAATAGTCAGTGAGGTGAGTGTTGCGAMTTGGCTTGCAATTGAACTCGGCGTTCCTAATTTATATCTTATGATGCTTYNTAGTCTTTCGANGGTAAAACGACGCTGGCYAGGCATCGMTGGGGTAGGRCYTAAAWTGAGGTGAAAAKACYCCTTSACTGATGGGGACTAGTGAACGAGTTGTTGAAGAATGAARTAGCTCAGATGCACGCYTTCTCTCAGGTGTGTTCKTATGYTTCTGKGTTTCTGGGYTTGTTCAYYYCATTANNNNCNTNNTNTTACAGAAGACATTCACGCCCAAGCAATACGAYGCTTTYGYTGCGAAGAGYGGATAGYGGATACCCAAACTTTCACKCARCGCAATCGCAKYRGATGGCWTCKGCYTTTATCRCCGCACATAGAAGATGCAGTCGTTTCGTTTGGGTGTTGCAGTTTTGCCAGGCATTGGGTATGTAACAAGAGAAAGTATATTCATTGAGTACTTGTTGATATATGGAGCATTAGGAAATATGTAACAGATGGGGGANATGCGTCTATGTAAYGTAAATTGAGCATGAAGATTTGAATCGTAAGCATCTATGACAGNNNACAACAGCAAGGGATCCGAGAGCAAGAAAWAGAAAATGAGAGATTGAGAAAATTATGAGGTGCCGTATGATGGCGGAGCTATGAGAYAACGAGTTAGACGTGGTTGAGCGGGTGGGAGAAGCAACGACGTACCTGGAGAACGAGGTGTTTGTAGCAACGATATCAGAGATGAACGGTCATCCTCGCTGAATTCGTTAGCAAGTCGAGCCAGTCCRTCCATCGCCGCTTTCCTGTCTTCCGAGATGAGGGTAGCAAGTTTACGAATGAGATCGTCGGCCTTCAATTGCGTGACAGTTTTTGAGAGATCGAGTGCCTCAACGGACTCGGCCTGCTCTTGATTCGATGATTCAACGTCCATGTCGAGAAGGTTGTCGAGCAGGCGGGTACGATATTCTGAGGARGAACTGGGGCTAGCCTCRGCMAGTTGGGATAGTGCRCGAGATCGAGCAACACGAGCGCGYARTCTCCAGTAGAAGTAGCGACGAGCATCCTTCCATTCAGCAGGCTTAGCGCATCCCTTGGCTTCCATACGTCCGGCACGGCTAGATAAAAGAGATGARTGAAGGAATGTCATGGAARGTGAGGGGACTTACTCATGAAGGTCGGCATAGAGCAGGGCGATCTGTTTGTAGGTAGGTTGGAGGAAGGTCTCCCTGGCTTTGAGTGCGCTAGAAGACTTGGCACGTTCTTCATCCGTCTTCGARGTGTCCTTGCTGGCTTGCTTGAGGGATGCATACTCAGAGTCGAGACGCTCCATCAACGTAAGAATCTTGTCGCGACGCATCTTGATCTCAACAACGCCCTCRGGTTCGAGGACACCAGCGCGGGCATCAACGTCCGCGTACATCTCCATCTGCTCCGGGTTGATAGAAGGATCCAAGACGACCCAAGCACCACCACGAAGTTCACCGTTMGGAACGATGTAAACGAACACAGGTTGCTTGTAACTGGACAAGCCATCGACGATCTTCGATCCCTGCTTCAAGATCTCGTCGTACATGTCTTGTTGACCACCAGAGAAGCCTCGCCAGTTGGCAAARATCATCAAGGGCAAGCCTTCACGGTTGAAGTCGAAGATAGCTTGAGCGGTCTTGTAGGCAGAGTTAGGGTACCAAACTTGACCGGCTTCCATGATTCGCTGTTCGAAGGAGGCTGGGTTGGCTGGGTCGGCGGGAACAATGCGCTCGATGGTGCGGGTTTCAACGGCAATGACACCCATAGGTACTCCGCCAAGCCTAGCACGACCGACAACGACAGTTTGCGCCCAACCACTGAGAGTTTCCTGGAAAGAACCCCTGTCGAAGAAACCGCTGAGCCACTCTTCCGAGGTTTCATCTTTCTTGCCCTCGATGAACCATCTGGGATCGTATGGTCCCTTGGGTGGGGTGTAGCCAATATCACGATCCCAGGTGTCGACAGTTTCGCGGATGGGCAAAGGCGCGCCTTTGCATTCGGGCACATACGAGAGCCACTCGAGGATTTGAGTRGCACCTTGCAAGTCGCTACCAGCAGTAAGATGCGAGACWCCGTTCTTGAACATGATCTGGGTACCACCGAGCTGCAGGTTAGAAGTGTAAACCTCCCGACCGAGAACCTTGTTGAGAGCAGGTGCACCAGTCAAGATAATGGGTTGGCCTTCGACTTGAACGGCACGTTCACCAAGACGAACGAGGTAAGCACCAATACCCACAGATCGAGCGGTGACCAAWGTGATGGTGAAGATATCGTCGTAAGCYCGTGATGTTTCACCAGCGATGAGACCGGATCCCTTCAAAGATTCCACACCTAAGCCATCTTGCAGTCCAATGATGTCGGTGATCTTGTGCCGACGTTCGCCATCTTCTTCGATCTCGACAGTACGCACAGCGTCGGCTCCTTTCTCGCGAAGCTTCAAGTAGTTATCGTGGGTGAGATACAAGTAATCAACTCCCTTGTCAGGATGTTCTGAATCGTTCCAAGCGCACGAGAAGAGGCCGATAGTTTCCTCAGCCAGTCCGATSCGAGCGCCAGAGTTCGCGGAGAGGTAGATACGGGGAAGGCCGAGACTGCGAGCGTACTGAGTGACGAGGTAGAAGAATTGATCTTCGACGGGACCAAACGACCCAATCTTATAGGTAATGTCGTTGGCCACTACAACGACYCGGCGACCTTGAGGGAATTCAGGGGTACGAAGGGTAAATACCCAGGCCACCATACCAAACGTATTGTTGCCAGGCGCTCTATCGACTTCGGTCAACTCATCGTGCTCGTCAAGGACTAGCTCCTTCGAGTCCAAGAACCGCTTGGGGGGAACCAATGCGCTGTTGGTYTCACGGGCCTTCGCCCAGACGTTTTGCAGAGCCTTGGAGAAGAGGTCAGGGAAGTCGTACACATATGTCGTCCCGACGAGATGAGCCTGGTAACGTTTAGGTTGGAGCGACTCYTTGGTAGGATAGGCTTGGTGAACAGGTTGAAGATGGAGGGGGCCTTTGTCCCCAATGGACTTGAGRATCGTGGTGCCYTTGTCCGTCGTGATCTCTTGGTAGCCATGGTAGTTGACAATGAATCCTGAGACGTTTTCGATGATGCAACGGATGGGAGTGACATTGCCYTCRCTGTCCTCAAGAGCGATRCGAATCTCAGAGCCGGTGACGTGAAGACGCCATAATCTCTTGCCATGTCGTTCGATGAAGCCGGAGATCGCCGCGAGAACATCTTCATAAGTGACAGGAAGGTTGTAAACAAAGTTCATGAAGATGTGGTTGCAATCTGCATTCCTGTGCTGAGCGCTGACGACTTCAAGRGCATCGAGTACTTCCGTAACAAGGCGATCGGTTTCGGAGATGAGATATTCAGCCATGCTCATCGACCCGCGAATTCGTCCAGGGCGCACAAGAGCGCGAATGAAGAACCGGCTATCAAGTTGGTTCTCTCGAGCCACTGCATGGTAGATATGYACCTGYTTGGTTTCCACGAAGCAGGGTGTGAGGTTGTAGTTGGACAAGCGGCTGAGCTCAAGCTGATATGCYAGGGCAGGTTCRATGTTTCGKATAGCCTGTTCTTCACCCCAGACGSCATTGATCTCACGCAAGGTGATATAGACCGGGTATTGCCCTTGACGACAGACRAACGTGGTGATACGGCGAACTCCTCGGCGATTGAGGAGAGAGGTTTGYTCRTTGACAAATTTGATGATCGTTGTGAACCACTCGGCATCGGTCATATCGTCTTCCTCATCGAAAATTCGCAGACCTATGTTGACAACATTGGGAGGCTGACTGTTCAAGCCGTAACGTTGTCGGAACTCTTCAGCGTCGAAAGCAGGGAGCGTTCCGACCACTTTATCGAAGCCCTTGGTCATCGCTTCGAAATTGGGGAACGAAGCAATGACACCAGTCCGAACGGGTTGAGAGTAGCTACGGTTGATCAGGTAGGTCAGATCGCTGACGGACCCTTGTCTGCGAGCCTCGGGGCTGAWTTGTATAGTCAGAGGTTGGAACACAAAAGMAAGAGGATGAACGCACCCGAAYGCAAGGCGTGGTGTYGAAGGAGGCGAATGACTTTGRCCGAGGTTGAATCGCCATGTTACGACRGAGGGATTTTCACCATCATCAAGAGCATCGCCTTCTTCGTAGTCCARGGAAAGAAGGGAATATGCACGATACGCRCGGCGAACATAGACCTCAAGTGCAGCTAMGGAGTGAAAATGTCAGAAACGAAAWGCGACAATTYARRTGRCRCTCACCAAGAGTGACCAAAACRTCGCTGTGGCTAAAGAAGGCTGGTAAAACATCRTACACAGTGAACCGGGAATCACTGAGYTCTTTRAGGATCTCAGGGGACGGYGTACTAGATGTATTTGTTAGCCAAAGACCRAAGGGAGYACAGATWKACKGACCGTGAGTCAGACCCTTGCTCGCCATAATGGTGGTTGTTAACGGCRTTCTTCAGGATCGTCTCCATTTGTCCYAAGCGTTCCTCRTATGAAGGCAGCTGTCCCAAGATMAGGACCTCGCGKGCCTTCAGCGATACTTGCGTCGATGACCTARAATTGRTGTTAATYRCATAGTGAYGRTTTCAAGCATARSAACGTACTTCGCCTCGAGAGCCGCCAGRTTTTGGAGAACTTTGTACAACTTGCTYTCGGGGTTAGASACGTTCATCCCACTTGATTTGACGTAGTCGAGAAGAGCGAGAACCAACTTCGCCTTGCTYTGTGCCTTGATGTGACTGAGCACCAACTGAACGACCTTGTCCAAGTCGTCCTTGTGTAGTTCACGAAGYGCCAACACTCGGGCCTCGATGCTTCCACCAAAGAGTTTCTCCGTTGACTCATATCGCTCTAGTAAGGYAGCGATGGTATTGACTTCGTGRCCCTTCAAACCACCAGCGTAKCGTTCCAAGACGTCRAACAGGGTCTCCAGCTTCGAACGGAACATCGCACGATCTTGGGGAAGGATGCTGTCCTGMACGTAGTGGTCCAACAGTCTCTTGACACGGTTGTGAGGGAATTCGTGACCATCAGTCTTGGATTTAGCAGCATCGAACGCAGAGCGGATACTCTCTTCCAACTTCGCGGGCATGCGGCCGGACAAAGCGGCGAGGATGGCGGAAATTTCAGAGAAAGGCAGCTCAGGATCATGGAGGGCGTCGATCAACTCTTTRAGCGTAGAGTTCATGATGGCTTGGTTGTCGAAGCCGTCAAGAATGTCGTTGAGGGTAGAAACGCAATGGACGAGGCGTTGGTAAGGCTTGGCTCCAATGACAGCAGGAGAGCCCATGGTGGGGAGAAGGCCTTCGAAGGGTTTGGCGTGTTTGACGCGGGCAGGATCGTCGAGAGTCAGKATACCGAGGATGTCACCGGGTTCGAGGCTGACACCAGGTTGCTTGATGAGTTGAACGGTTCCATCCTCCGAAGCGGTGAGAGGCATATACATCTTCATGACCTGATAGAGGGAACCATTAGTCGAGAACAGGGGGCGAATATACGGAGTTGCGTACCTCGATCTCAGCATAGGCATCTCCAGCATTGATATGATCGCCACTRTCAACTAGATAACGAACCAACTTGCCAGGACTAGGACTCCTGAGTTGAGTAGGGTCGTTCTCCTGTTCGATCAAACAGGTCTTCGCATCAACCATCAACCTCAAGGCGCCAACTTCCTCTCTCCAGTAAACCGAGTGCGACTTTCCATCGAGCAAAACGAGTAGGCCACCATCAGCAAGAGGCCTTGCACCAACCATAGTACGTCCACCGTTCAAGAACAAGGTCCACGTCGTCAACGATGACCGAGCGGCAGTGAAGTTGTATCGAACGTTTTCGTAAATGAAATCGATGCCGAAAACGGTCTTCAAGACGTCACGGGCAGGAACCTGACCCTTGTCGAGAATGCGCTTGTATTCGGTCCAGCAAGCTTCTGAGCCAAGGTATGCCTTGGTGACGGCCCCACAGATGACGGCGAGAGTAGGATCGGGGCGCTCAGCAGTAAGCTTGTTGCTGATCAAGGAGTCGAGCCAGCCAGTCGTGATCGTGTTCTCCTTGAACGCCTCTAGCTCGAGGAGCTTGATGAGATATTCGACGGTATGTCTGAAATCGCCACGGATGCTCAACTCCTTCAAGGCGACAATCATGTTCTTGCGACTCTCCGAACGATCTTCTCCATACGCGAAAATGTGGCCAAACTGAGAGTCGGCATATTCATGTAGCCCACCAGCGGTGGTGACCGAGAAGTAACCCCAAACGTTGGTACTGGAGCGGAAATTCAGTTCTTGGATAGAACCAGACGATGGCTTGAACCCAGCGTCGGGGTTCTCAGCGGTGATTCGGACAGCCACGACGTGACCCTTGGGGCGAGGCTTGCGTTGAAGTGAGTTAGCCTCTGGAGCTACCATCTCGAAGTCGATTTCCGAAGTACCATGAGGACCAACTCCGTAAAGTTGCCGAATATCGCGGATACGATGGAGGGGAAGACCCATAGCGACTTGGAGCTGAGCAGCAGGCAAATTGACGCCAGAAACCATTTCAGTGGTTGGATGCTCGACTTGGAGACGTGGGTTAAGTTCGAGGAAGTAGAAATAGTCGTCCGAGTGGCTGTATAGATCTGGTGGATGGAGGTGAGGCTGAGCAATACAATCTGGAAAACGCGAAGAGGGTACCTACATTCGACAGTACCCGCGCTAACATATCCCACCAATTTCGCTAGGCGAACGGCAGCCCTCTCCATGTTCTCGAAGGTATCTTGTTTCGCAATCGTGACAGGAGCTTCTTCAATAATCTTCTGATGACGACGTTGAACGGAACAGTCACGACCAAACAAGGATATAGCATTGCCATACTGATCGGCCAGCAACTGTACTTCCAAATGCCGAGCTTGGCCAGCGAGCTTCATAACGAAGATGGGCGAACCTTTCCAAAGCGATGGCGTAAGTTTAGCAAAACTGCGGGCGCGTGAATTTATCACCTGGGATTTCTCCTGCTACGGCATGGAAGGCGTTCTTGAAGAATTCAGGCTTGTCAACTTTGCGGATACCCTTTCCACCTCCACCTTCACTGGCCTTGATCATGACTGGATAGCCGATCACTTCAGCTCTGGCGAGGCCCTCCTCCACAGTAGTCACACACGCGTCCTTGTAAGCTTGATCGGGCACTGTGACGAAGCCCGCTGGAGAGAGTTCGGTATCAGTGATACCAGACCCCGACCACGGCATTGTGGGGACCTCGGCACTCTGCGCAACGATCGTACTAGAGATTTTGTCGCCTAAGCTCCTCATCGCGCTACCTGGCGGACCGATGAAAACGATGTTGTTCTTGCTCGCTGCGAGACTTTCGGGGAGACGAGGGTTTTCCGAAGCATGACCCCAACCAGCCCAAACGGCATGGACACCAGTTCGCTCAGCAACATCGACAATTAAGTCGACGTTTGCGTAGTTGTGATTGTTGGTCCCACCAGGCACTTCGATATATCGGTCAGCCATACGAATATATTCAGCATTGACCTTGAGATCCTCGGGCGTGGCCATGACGGTGAACTCGATCGCCCTCTCATGGCCAAATGTCTCATAACTCCATTGACGAATCGATCTGATCTCTTTTACAGCAGCGATACCTACAAAACCCCCAAGTAAGTTCACTTTCCAGGAAGATTGAAGGAGTGCACATACCGTTGTTCGCTATGAGAACCTACAAGGGTGATCCAATCAGCATCTGTGATTTTGCAACGCGTCTAAAACGCGCCCTGGTATGAAACACATACCTTGGTGATTACAGTATGTCCTCCATGAGACTTGACGAAATCATGTACATTGCTTGCTGGGGCCTTGTCTAACGAGTTTCCCCCTGCGAAGGATGTTCCAGATGAGCCCAGAGCAATGTTCCCGAAACAGGAAACGCGTCGTCCTCACCGATGAAGTGAGACACTCTTGAATGGTCGTAATCAGGCATGGTGATGGTACGAGGGGGAGGAGGGGGGAAAGCCCTTCTTTTGGGAGTTTGGAAGAAGTGAGGAAGGGGCGAGGAGGTAGCGAGGCAAACTGAAAAGTTGTGTTTTTAAATTTGCTCACTCTGGGGTCAAGCTCGTCCCCAAAATTATTCCCTGATATGAATTACGTCAGCGGAAGGCTCCCATCGAGCCTATATTACGCGTCTGCTTCGCCCGTCCTCGGTGCGTAGCGTTCATTTAGGCGTTGTATCAGCAGAAATGTGTCGTTGGCCGACGTGATGTGTGGTGGTGGACGCGATGGACGCGACGCAAATTCACCGGGAACATTTTGCGTGGTCGCAAGAAAACACCTGCCTTCCTCCGGTCCGCCAACCCTTGGTCTGGGTTGGGTCTGGGAAATATAAGCTTCAACTCAACATTGGTCACACATCGACTTCACCAGCTAACACCATTGGGCTCATCTGTGCAGGCCGTCCAGCGACCGAAAAAAATTATGGGGAAGACACCTATGGGTCCTACGGGTCGGCAACTGCCTTGCCCAGCCGATTCATGCCACCTCTAACCCCTAGGTTTCTCTGACGCCAGAGTCAACGGATTTGGTTGAGAACGTCGACAAAGGACAACTGCAAGGCCAGTGCAAGACCGATCGTTGATTCAGGTGAGTCCTTCGATCCTAGTGCCCCTATCTACTTCCCAGTTAAAAGGGTTCTTGGACACGCCTTTGTGCTGATTCACCCCTCTCTTTCCTCCCGAATGTCTCAGATATCGACCAATACAATACAGCTTTTTGAAAAGAGACTGGCCTCACCAGACGTGTCCGAGACACAAAACGCCGGATGTGCCAAGTAGCTGATCGATGTCGATGATCAGTCGGACTTCATTTCAACACCTATACTGGGGACTTCAGCACCAAGATGTCGTCGATAAGGAACGGGGCTTGAACCACACATGAAGCTTGAGGTTGCAAATTTACATCCTACAAATGAGGAGTGACCGAATACGTCGTGCCAGGGACATAACCATGTGTAGGTAGTCTTTCCACGAACCTGTCCCAAAGCTCGTCAGAAACCATGGGCGCGGTGATACCCCCATCCGTTCCCAACAACTCCAACAACTCATCCAGCTTGGGTAAGAGACGAGAGACTGATTCAATCTCCAATTGTCTCTGCTCCACCACCGAAATCCCACCACTCCCCGCATACCATCCGGCATCTTGCTTATAGCAGTGTGAAACATAGAGGTTGACAAGATCTTCATCAACTTGGTCCTTAGACGCCGACTCATAGGCAATTCGGTGACCGATCGCTTGGAGTAGGGCTTGACACCTTGGTAAGACCAACCTCTCGAATTTCTCGCTGCGGTGGTCGGATAGGGTGGACAGTACTCCACGAAGGTCCTGAATCATCGAAGTTTCATGACGAGCGAGAGGTGAAAAAGGGTTAGTGGCTGGAGGCAGGGTAATTCGTCCGAGTAGAATCTCGACCGCGAAACCTGCAAAGCGTGCCAGTGAGTAGCCCATTAAGTAATGTAGAAACCAATGTTAAGTTACGGATGGAAAGGACAAGGATATCTCCTTCTGCAATACCTGCTCCTCGTAGAGTATTCTATAAAGAAAGCAAAGTCACAAGTGAGTACTATCTCGCTCACTTGAGGTTCAGGAAAGAATTGATCTTACGTAGGTGCTAGTGATTTGGTTACATTCAAAGAGACCTTGAGCGCCACACCTCTCGCTCAACGTGAGAAGCATCGCCTGGGCCTGAGGAAGAAATGTAGCCTTCGCAATAGCAGCCACACAATGGCGCAGCCCGGGATCACATCCACGACTAGTAAAAATATCAATGAACGWCTTCAAGCCCGATCTCATGACRAATGCCTGTGCAAYAGCGATAAGTATCGGAGTATGTTGAGTCGGGAATGAGATAATAGGTCGAGGAAGGTGTGTCCGCGAGTCTGTGACATGTCGACGTTTGCTGTATTGAGCGACAATGCGAGCCACCCGCCCTACTGCAGGGATGCTTAGAGCGGCCATAGAGAGAGTCCCGATAGCAACACGGTTGATGGAGAAGAAGAAAACCGCTCGAGGGTGTTTCGGTTTCTCYGTCGTRCCGAGGAGKGCTGAAYGGGGCAGTCGGACGTTRGAGAAMGTAGTGATACARTGTTCAAGGTAGTCTGTTCCRCCTCTGTGTGGTARMACCCTRKAGGAAGCAATCRTATCATTGACGSGTYAAGGAKRARWGAGATCTCACTGAGACGTGATTCCTGGGGACATTGAGATACCRTCRTTAAGTGWGACAATGAAGGGCCTGACACCGCGGTCTTCCTCGCCAACGATCAAGTGAGCRAACACGACYGCAATRCAAGGAATCCCTGCTGGGGAGGTRGGTGGCATGTATCTRSAKTRAAGCYACATKAGAAAGAAAGNNATANNATCGCCTGCAAGRKACCTCRCTCACTTCGCTGCTCCTGGATGAGGAGTATTCAAAATAAAGGAYCCRTCTTCTTGCATGAYAGCYKKTGTCTCGAGGCTGATMGCATCGAGYCCRTGMCCGACTTCCGTGAGACAGAAYTGTCCACTTSAATGAAYAGYGTTTAGGCCYATKAAACTTGAATGGGRGTYGATGGGKACTCACGAGACCTCAAAGGAAATGAGCTGTTGAATGACCTTCGACAAGTCCTTYCGRCCCATAGAATGGCTCGCGATCGTTCCGCAACAYAGGTTGTAATGGATCGCAAGCAGCGCACCCGCGGCACCATCTGAAATAAAYRCWGGGTCKAGGTGCATMTTCCARWACTTYTGCGTCGTYAAGAGTACATCATTGACRGAGAGRTCTGTCATMRTTGT